>WTXL01000105.1:0-109938 GCA_022376525.1 Russula vinacea | reverse complement strand
GGAGTGAGGGTGAAGGGGTGAGGGGGTGCCAGTGAGAGAGTGTAAGGTGACTCCTGGGTGAGGGAGAAAAATACATACTGTAACCCATGGAACCCATACAGACCCACACCCATATGTTATGGAACCCACACCCAAAAGGGTGGGTATGGGTTTTGCTAGGTATGGGTGTGGTTAAGGCCAAGTGACCCATGGGTTACCCATGACAAGCACTAAGTCATCACTCTGACTCTCAGGATCCAAATCCTTGTACTTCCTTTTTGACTTCCCTGCCACCTTTGTCTTTTTGGTGCAAGGCTTAGTAGGGAGTGCACCATTTTGAGACAGCAGCTTTGTAGCTGTTCTGGCTGCTGTCATCGTTGATGCAATGCTCCGAGTCTCATCTGACTCAGAGTCAGAGTCACTGTCCTCAAATTTGTCATCACGATCGCCTGGCCCCGCTTTCCATAAGTCCCATTTGTCATCAGGAAGTTCAGAGCCCCAATTGTCCTATCGGCATCATGGATTTTGGGCTCTTCAGCAATCTCAGCCAGCATGGACAGGAAACGCCCTGGGCTTGTCTTTCTGGACGGACGCTGGAAACTGGGTTGGGATTGGGAATCTCCTTGATGTCATCATTGGGTGTGTTTTTGGCTGAATCTTGCTCAACTTCAGGTGGGGAAGTTTCTGTCGTACGGACTCAACTCGTACCTTGGGTTGTGGGCACAGGTGCTGCTTGCACTTTTTCTTCACCAAGGCTCGTCAATTTGGAGGATGGCTCGGTAAGTTCACCGGCTTTCTCTTCACCCATTGGGGCTGCAGAATTGCACTCGGCTGTTCCTCCTGTTATGGCTAGGGACTTGGAGGTGAGTTTCTGTTTCTTTGCAGACCTAGTAGCTGCACGTTGTTTTGCAGCACGTGCACCCATCGCTGATCGAGGCCTTGGCTGGTTGGTTCTGCCTGGGGAGGGGAAAGTAGAAGCAAGAGGAGAACACCGCCGAACGCGGTGTCTTGCACGGCATCCAGCTAATCAAATTATGGTTAGACTTGGATGAAACCTTCACAACATTATGGCACTCCGTCTTTCAATTCTCAAATCAAATTCTGGTTCAATAGTCTTGAATTCTGGAAAGCCAAAAGCCTGGCTTGTACGCACAGGAAACAGACATCTTTTCATGCCATTTTCCCCCCAAGTTCCGCCAATAGTTGATACACACAGTCGGCCTCCAGTGCCAGCGTGAGCCTGTGCACCTCGCGCAGGTGCAGCGACAGGGATGCGCTGCAGCTGCCAGATGTATTCTTGCATGCTGAGCGCAACATGTTCGTGTCTGTGTCTGAGGTTGAGGTCGAGCAGCGGATAGCCCATGAGCTGGCCCGGCCTGTGGTACATGAGGCTCGTGAGCTGCCCACCTCGCTGGGCGAGCACAAAGTCTGTGCCAAGCGCGGTGAGTCGTGCGCGTTCGGGGGCAGTGTTGGATCGGTTTGGCGCCACCCAGCAATATAGCAGCTTGTGCTGAAGGAGGAGGATGTTTTGGTGCGAAGCGGGAGACCGACATGACCCCATGCTGGTCGACACCCCCTCCTTTTGTTGATCCGATAATGTGTGTGACAGCGATCACAACAGACACGCTATTGTGTACAGAAATGTATTCGTGTATTCGACAAGAAAAGCGTTGGAGTACATTCTACTAGGGCGCCACGTCCGTGGCGGGGTCCGACCGTTAGTGTATGTTTAAATTGGTTCGGAGACTATGAGAAGTTTTTCCGTTTTGCTCAGTTCTTTTCTGTTGTGGTGTGGATGAGTAATTTTTCTTTCTCCAAGCTAGTGCGTTGAAGTGGGTTTGTATGTTTGAAACTGGCATGTTGTATTGGGCTAGGATGTTTGAAACAGGCGCGTTGTACAGAACCCAAACATGTAACACATTTTAAAGACCATATGAGTGAAAAGCACGGCACAAGAAAGTGAGGTATGGACGCTATAATTAATAGATAGTTGGAGCAATCGGGGCAGAAGTACATAGGTAGACGAATACAAACACATCGGCTGAGATGTTGAATGAGGAGAATATGAGAAGGGAACGAGGTCAAACCATCGGAAGATCACGACGGCCTGTTTCTGTTCAGTGTTGTCGTGCTCGTGGATGGAGAGGGCGCTGGGCTGACAGAAACGGAGGTGAGGACAGGGACTGCCACAACGACGCAGTCCACATCATAACATGGCAAGGTAGAACGAAGGTACAAACAGAAGAACACTGGCTGCGGAGAGCGCCACGACGGTTTGTGTTGGCCGTGTTGGGCGTGCCGTTGACAGCGTAGACGGATGCTTGGGGGCAGACGTCGGCCGGACGGTTGTCGGGGTGGAGGCGATGCCGGCGAACAAATAAGGGCTTTACGTGAAAAGACAGCAAGTCAGAGTCTGTCAGATGTGAGCACGGCCGACTGCGGTGACAGCATCGTTCGGATGGGATTGTCGGTCGCACTCGTTCACGCGACACCTACGCGTCAGATTGATCAGCCATGTGTGCGAGAGCAGAGCAGGTTGATGATGAACGGACAGCACAGTGGAACGTTTCACAGAAGACCGAGTAGTCTGAGACAGCGAGGGGGAACGACAGTGTCGCGCACGAGTCAGTGGAGCTCGCACTAGCGACAGAGCCTTGAGCGATTACGACAGGAATGGGGAAGGACGGAACGTGAGTGTCATACGATGCATCGTCAGGATCGCCAGGGATTGGGGAGACTTGCAAAGCGTCGAGAAGAATTGGGCCACGCTCACCGCGCGACGGCACGAACGTCCTGCCAATCACGAAGGCCGCAGTATTGTCTCGCAGGAGGGGTTGTGACGGAGAACATTCGACGATGACGTCTGCAGGGATCGGCAGCCCTTCGAGACACGCGACGGTGGTATCGTAGTGGACATGGTGACCGTCGTGACTGCGTCGTCCAGATTGGAGGAAAAACAAACCGACGAGAACGAATAGAGGCATCTGTGTTCAGTTCTGTGCAGTCGTCGTGCGGATGTAAGGAGGAAACGACAGACAGGGGCTGTGATCTCATCATGTGGCAAACCGGTGCGCAGATGCGGCTCGAACTCAATTTCACGGCAGTGACGGTCCCAATGGGGAACGCACGCCAACTGTACGGAGGAACGACAAGGCACAGGTTTCGATTCGGAGAGCGTAACTACGAGTACAAGTACAGTAAGACACGACGGACAGGAGCCGGTTTCGACGACGTGTCCGTGGACGTGAATGCGATAGCTGACGGTGACAGTTAGCGAATGAGCCGGTGTAGCAGTAGTTTGGAGCGAAGCCGTTACGGGGTTTTTTTTTCTGGTTAGAGCGCACGATGACGACGGCGTGTCAGTCAGCTCGGAATGGGAGGGGGAGAGGACGGGAAGGGCTGTTCGGTGAGTGGCTGTGTGCATCGAAAGGTGGCGACGTACGGTTGGTTGAACGTATTTACCGCCTACGGGACGGCTGATAGGGATCGTTAGTGAGCGTATGGGTGGAGACGCAGAGAGGTGCAATTCGCTTACCTTTTTTTTTCCTTAACAGATAAAAGGCGGGAAGATGAGGACGTGTTGGTTTGCTCGCATGGATGTGGGAAAGGTCGAGAACAGCTGTTCGATGAGAGGCGGTCGATGGTGAACTGCAAGGACGTACCGTTTTGTTGTACAGTATGTTTCGTTGAAAGGTTTGCATATGGGCTGTTGGACTGAAAGGAATGGCTTACGCGGTCCCTTTCGTTTTCCTTTCGCACGTGTCGAGAGACCCTCGTTGTCGCAGCGCCCGGCTGCTCGACGAGTTGAGAGAGCGTCGAGGGGGGGGAGGGGTCGGACTGTCGTCCGTGACGAGAGGAAGGCTGAGAAGGGGTGAGAGCGAGAGAGAAGAGAAAACGAGTTGGCTCACAAATCGCTCGCACTCGCCGAGATAGCGACGGCCTGCGATGAGCGGTTTGCGACACTGCTGACAGGCGGGCGGCGGGTTGGGCGCATGCTGTAATTTTAGGCCACTTCGTAGTCGGCCCGTCGTCGAGGGTGGAGCTCAACACCGGCAGCGGTGGCGCAGCCATCGGGAGGTTAAGAGAGTTTACTGTGACGCACAGACGGTCATCCGGTGTGTTCTCGCAGCAGAGGGTGATGATGGCGACTTGTGTGAGCCCGCTGGGGCGGGCACGTTTTTCCATCGAGGAAGTGTCTTGTCTAACCGGCATCTGAACGACCAGTAACGAATGTGGGGATGTCACAGGAGGAAATAAGGAGGCAGCGCACATGACAGTCGACATTTTCATTCCGCCACGCACGTAGTCCTGTGCAGTGACCAAGAAGTCAACCTTCCCGTCATCCGTTGTAGTAGGCACGCTCGACACAATACCGATGGCCTGACAGCCGGAAAAGGAAAGTTGGGAAGGTTCTCAGCATATGCAGGTGATGATGGGTCTCCAGGGAATGGGCAAATACGACAGTTTCAATGATGACGGGACGACAGTCCCCCGGTGGTGGGTAGTACGCCTTCCATTAAGTGAGCGATCGTGTTGTCGGGGAGGAAGACGCCGCTTGGGTTGAAAGTGTAGATCTCAGCGGGAACGGGGTGTGAATTCATGCATGCCAACGCGCTGTGGTAGCAAGTGCGTCGCAGGTCGTTGTTTCGGTTGCCGTCGGTGAGAGCGAAGAAGCCGGAGATTGTGAAAGAGGCGAGGGAGGTCATGGTGGGTGGGAAGGAAGGTGTGGGACGGTCGGGTGGGTTCCACGGTGGATGTATGGCCTGAGAACGAAATCAGGTGGGGCCAGTGACGAGCGTATGACGCGCACGGAGGCATTTAATGGAAAACATGTGGAAGGGAGCACGGCCGAACAGACCGATCTCGACAGGGGTTGCAGTGAAGCACGAAGGCGTTGTGCTCAGGGGGGGTTGTGAGCGAGACGGCGGAGGCGCTCAAACTCGTCATGTCTCGCCTCGACATGTCTGCCACATTCTATGCGCTTGAAGCGCGAGAAATCGAACGGTTCCACGTGAAGACCGCCGAAAGTTCTCGCGGGAGAGTGCGACGAATGTCAGGCCGGAGGCAAACTCGTTGCGTCCGAGATCCACGGTGATGCGGTCGAGCGTCATTCCCTGAGATTTATGGATCGTGATTGCCCAAGCCAAGGAGAGTGGAAACCCGTTTGAATTCATAGCGCGGATCTGTGTGACCGGGACGACGTTCGGGCGCGAAGGGGAGAGTGATGGTCCGCGATAGCCTGGGAAGTTGACCATGACGACCGGCACGATGCGATCATCTTCAGGTTTGATAATGTCGTCAACGACGCCGCAGGAGCCGTTGACGAGCCCAGCTTCTGTCCACAGGTTTGCGGTCAACATCACTTCGGCCCCATTGCGTATAGTTGAGGTCCGTCGTTGGTGAAGGAGTCGTCGTCGTTGTAGTCGTTCGGGTTGACGTTCCTGGCACCATCGTCGGATGGTGGGACACTCATGATCAGCGACAGCTTGGCCAACTGCTGTTTGTTGAGCTTGGCACGTAATTCGTTAGTGGCGACGATATGTTTGTGGCTGTTAAACACGGCGTTCTCGGCGGAGGTCAAGCTGGATGGGCGGCGACTCTGTAGCCACTGCCAGTCATGTTCATCAGCATGGCAGTGCGCGACTCGCCGGAGCAGTTCACGGAAGCGTACTTGAGTGGTGTCTGTGCCGGTTTGTCGGAAAGGTTGGTCGAGTTCGACGACGGTTCGGAAGAGATGAAAACAAGTCGGTTGTGGACAGCCGTTTGTTTGCCTTGCGTACACGGGTTGGCCGCGCACGGGTGCGAGCTGCGCGGGGTCTCCGCAAAGAACGATGTTCATCCCACTGAACGGTTTGTCAGCCTTAGCAGGGAAGATTTTCCGAAGTTGACGGTCCAATGCCGCGAAGAGAGGGATGCTGAGGAAAGAGTACTCGTCGATGACGAGAAGTCGGACATCTGCAAGACTCATTTGCAAGGAATTCAGACGAGACCCGGACAAGTTTTCGTTCAGCAGTGACAGTAACGAGTGAATGGTGGATCCGCAAATGTTTGCGGCTGCAATGCCTGTCGGGGCAGTGATTCGAACGCGATCGGGTTGGGAATGCAGGGTGAACATATGTCGGATAGCATTTATGAGGAAAGATTTTCCTGTGCCAGCTGTGCCGAGAACAATCATCAGGAGATGGTCTTCTTGCAACCCGCCGAACGAATGTTTCGCGACGATGTCATATGCAAGGCGTTGCTTTACGGACAACGAGTCGAGAGTGAAAGGCGGCAGGGGAGGAGGAGGGAGGGTCGAAGCGTCTTTCGTTGAGGACAGCCAGCTGAGCAGCCGGTCGAACGGCACTCCGAGCCACGAGTTCGGCCAGCGGTGGGCGAGGTCGAGCTCGCGGAAGCCGAGAAGGGAAATGTTCGTAGTCGCCGGGTGGGTCCGGAGCATGACTTGTTGATAGTCGTCTTGTCGCAGGTCGTCGTCGTGGGAGCGAACGGGGCCGGACGCCAGGTCGACGTCTGGGCCGGAGTCGTCATCGTCGACGTCGTCCTGGTTGTTGTTGTGTGAGGAAGAGTTGGACGGAAAGCCGCGGTCATCCATGTGACGGTCAAAGACGTGTTTGATTGTAGGAGACGTAAGGTCGGAGAGCGTTCGATGCACTTTGAACAAACGAAGCTGCGAGAGTGCCCAATTGTCGAACGCAGCCGCATCGCGAGCCGGTGCGAACGACGACCGCGGCCAGGCGCGAACGACGACTTGTTTGAAGCGTCGCCGGTACTTTGTGCGAGGGGCAGCTGCGGAGATGCATGTTGAGAGAATGCGGAGAGTGCAAATGAAGAGGCGAACGCTTGTTAACGTCGAACAGGCTGCAGTATTCGACTGCGTTGAGGTGGGAAAACTCTGCCGGTCGAGTCTCGTATCGTCGGAAGAAGTTGTCTTTGAATGCGACGTTGTCGTCGTCGAGGTCCGCCGTGTCCGTCAGGATGTTTCCGGCGTCGACGTCTGCGTTTAAATTGACAAAGGACCGACTGCATCCTACGAGTTTTTCACACAGAAGGAGGTGGACGGCCTCTTGTGCGGAAATGTCGCGGTCAGACACCATTTTTGCAAACAAGCTTTGCACAGCACGTTCCGCCGGGAGGTTTTGTGGAAGACGACGGCAGAAAGTGGAAAGAGTGTGATGATACGAGTCGGACGTGACTTCGGGTTTGCTGGCGTACTTGCTGACATACTTAATGGCCGCGTTCCGATCGAGGACTGGCTGAAGGTCCATGTTGGCACGCCACGCAAGTAACAGCGGCTTGCTGTGCTGGTTCAGCCAAGGGTCGTTTCGGACGGGCGCGAAGCGCTTGCGGTCTACGCCCGCGGAGCGATCAATGACGGCCGCAGGGGCCGATGCGGGAGGAAACGGAAAGTGAAAGCGGCACGAGTTATGTTTGAAGCACTGGGATGGACGACACTGTCGTTGTCCCCCGATAACGCATCCGTGCTCTTGACAGCGGTTGCACAAGTCGCAGTGGTCGGAGTTCCAGTCCCAGGCGCTGCGGGTGGCAGGGTCAAGGAGGTCAGCAAGAAGACAGTCGGTCGTTCCGCGAGCACGCGTGGGGTCGGGGTTGAAGGCGGTCACGAAGCGGGAGAAGTACGATACGAGGTGAAGGCGGTCGGAGGGGTCGTTCCAGTCGAGAGTGTCCACGGGTACGGCGTTCTCCAACCAGAGGAAGCCGTGAATGTGACCTGAACGCGCATACGTCAACGTTGGCGGCGAAGAGAAGCGGGAAAGGGACGAACCAGACCCGCGGGCTTGCCACTCGACGCGAAACCAGTAGTCGGAAACATGAGCATCGTCAGAGAGATTGAGATGTTGAAGGACAGTGTCCATCAGGAGATGGTGTTTGCGCATGAGATAGGATGCGACGATGTGAGGGTTTCCGGTTAAGTTGCGAAAGCGAACCTGGGACGCTTGTGAGGCAGTGAGACCGGGCGCGGACGGGTCTTCAGGCATGAGTTCGTGCAGGTCAGGCCATGACATGTCAGCCATGGAGAGGGTGTAGAAAAAAGTGGGCGTTCCAATTTGCGTAATCATGTCGCGCAGTTTTCCGCCTTCCATGTTCCAGTACGGTCGTGTCGCTTTCACCGTCTTCAAGCAGCGCACGATGTCGGCAGCCAGTTGAGGACCGTCGTGCTGGCTAAGGGAGTTTTTCAACTGGGCAATTGTCATGCGGTGATGGCTGATGTTGCGCGAGAAGAGGAATTTCCCACGTTGCATAGCGCGATGGCGGAAGATGAGGTTCAACGCGAAGAAGCGGAAGCGGGGATGTGTTGTGAACCGAGAGTCACGGTAGCGCAGAAGATGCTTTACCCACTCGTGGAGCTCCAGCTTGCGGGGTCTGTCAATAGAGGGGTCCGCGAAGCCGAGAGGGAAGAGAGTGGGGAATGCCATGGTGAAAAGGTTGCGGGTTGAATATTCGGAGAGAGCAGGGCCAGTCGGAGGCCAAGGAAGCCGGTTGTCGTTCGAGACTGTGAGTCCGCTGATTTGCATCGCGTTGGCAATGGCGTCTGCCTCTGTAGGGAGAGGGGAGAGAGACGGGACGAAGCTGTTATTCTCTTGCACGAGTTGATCGCAGTCAAAGTCAAGTTCGTCTGAGCAGCCCACATTAGACACTGTCGTTTCGTCCGTCGACAAGGAGTTCTCAGGGCAATGGTCGATTGGAGAGTGAGGGAGGCGGTGAAAGACAGAGTCGTCATCTGGGAGGTTAGTGTCGGTAGGTGAACGAATCGTGATGTCTTTGTAGCAAGGATTGTGTTCTTGTAGGAAACGAAGGAGGGCGAGAACCTTGTGTTTGCGAACGCGGAAGTCTTTGTAAGACGGAGCGGTCTGACTGTCCGCTTTACGGACGATGAGCACGTCGAGCTCCTCGGGGATCCGAGGGAGAATGGTACAGAGAGAAGAGACGTCTTGAGAGAAAGTGATAACGTTACCTCTCATCTTGTATTGGCCACCTTTGCTGACCCACATGACGAAGCAGGGCGAAGCGAGGCTGCAGAGCATCTCTTCCATTTGGGTAATGCCGTTCAAGATGAGTTGAAGATCGTGAGGGATGAGTCCGGGGTCAGCGTCGTTGTCGGCGCTGTAGCGGTGGCCCGCGAGCTGTAAGTCGGTGAGAGAACGGAGCACAACGGCAGAAGGGTGCGAGAAAGAGAAGAAAGCGGACTTCACGAGAGCATCTGTCACACTGACTGCCTCGCACATGCATTCCAAAGTATTTTTCAAGACACGTAGTACATTCATATACATCTGATCGGCTGTGAGCGAGACGATTGAAGAAATCGTCGATGGCTTCGAGTTGGTGTTGGGGCAAACCCCCCTCGGGCTGCTCCAAAACAGACGGTCCGCCGCCGTTTCCCATCTCATAGTCACCTTGTTCGACAGGAGCACATGACGGAGGGCGGATTTCTCGAACTCGTTCGCGGTGTCGTGCTTGTCGTTGTCTGTTCTGCTCACGCTGTCTTTCACGGCGGGCATCCACAGCGGGGCCGGTTGACTCGCTGCAGGCGCGGCGGTAACGTTTCCCGTGCTCGACAGAGTTTGACTTGCGTTTTGCGATGGAAGCGGTCGATCTGATCATGAGTGGTTGCGAGCGAGAGCGGGAGCGGGAGAGATTGTGCGTGAGGGTTGTCGCGTTTCACGCGGTTGAGACAGCAGAGAATGGGATTGGACCCGTATCGACCATTTCAGGCAACGACTTCTCACGGCAGTCGTTACGGTCCCAATCGGGACTGGCAAAGAAAACCCCTGGTAGGCCTCCCTCCGGCCTTCGGCCTCGGTCGGAATAATATAGCATACAATAGTATTAATATAGTGTACAGTGGTGTCAATGTCACATAAATATAACATACAGTAGTATCAATATAATGTGTAGTGGTGCCAATGTCACACAATGTACATACAGTAGTATCAAACAGGCAAGAGAAAAGGGTTATCACACAATTCTAAGGCAAACACAAGCAAATATTTTCAGTTGACTAGATATCCTTTTATTTTATTAAACCTAACTCTAATACTCATACTAATACAAAACTACCAAAGAATTTCAAAAGTACAGAACAACATTAAATTACAGTAACTATATACAGTGACTATATACAGTAAGCAAAGGTACACCAGACAATAGGGGGTAGTGGGTATAGTATGAGAGTCATCGGAAAATAAGCTGAGGTGTGCGTAGACTTTATATAAATTGGGGCTGCGCATGGTGATGCACTCAGTCCCCACTATACATG
This sequence comes from Russula vinacea, assembly GCA_022376525.1. Lineage (NCBI taxonomy): Eukaryota > Fungi > Basidiomycota > Agaricomycetes > Russulales > Russulaceae > Russula > Russula vinacea. Next base: position 99,686 of record WTXL01000105.1, on the reverse strand, counting down.
AGCAAGAGACTAAAAGCTGAGAGGGTTCGTGAGGTGGAGCACTTCTGGACTGGAATCACAGGAAAGAGAGTTGCCTAATCGGGTGCTCCAGTCACATGGGACCGGCAACGGTGGAAAAGGGCTTATAGCTCACTCGGGAGCTAAGCTGGCGGCAAGTGACGTGACCAGCAACGGAGAGGCAGTGGAGACAATGAGAATGAGACCAGAATGAAGGGAAACAGAGCAGAAATGAAGGAGATATGGTGAGAATGAAGGAGACACGGCTCCCAGCTGGATTCTGCCTGTAAACTAAGTACATCTCTAACTAATATACTAAGCTACTTGGTCTGTGCCAGTGCGTGCTGGTGGCTCTATTCTATGCTTCTAACCCATTTTGAGGACCTCCGCTGTGGGTAATCGGTCCGCATTGTCCGTTCTGCGCATGCCCACTCCAGGACCTCGCAAAGTGACGCGTGATGTCGGGCGTTGTCCTACGTGGCAGGGGCGACTTACCTGTACTAATCCTACTTGGGGAAGTCGTTTGTACAACTCTGAGATGTCCACACGAACTGTGAGAGTCTTGCAGTCCAGTAGAGTGGTTTTGGTGTTATTGAGGGCGATCCCAGTGATGACGTGCTCCAATTCGCTGTGAGCGCGTTGTATGACTCCTGCTTGATATTCCTGCCAAGTTTCAGGGTGATTGGAGCGTGCAGAGAGGGCGTTGATATGCTGCAGCACCGGCTGTACACATATTCCAACCGGAGCGGAGGAGACAGAGCGGAGCGGACGCCAACGACAGAGAACGTCGGAGGAATTCCACTCTCAAGCCAGATCTGCAGCAGAGACACCAGGAATGCACCAAACGAAGCCCCACCATAGAAGCAGTCCGCACTCCTCGAGAGTGGAGGAGGCACCGGGACACCTGGAGCATGTAGGATGAGGACCGAGGCCAGGTACACCTTAGGATCGACAGGAACAGCTACTTAGAAATCCAGGATGGGCCAGTGTCACCGGTGTAGATCCGATAACGATTAGACGATTGTTGAATACCAAGCTCATTACAGCCGCTCTCTAGCCAAGTCGAAGCTGAGTGAACGAGGTGAGGAACAGAAGAGTGTATTGACTCTATTATTGGACAGGAGACTCAACTTGCCGTCTTAGGGATGGTAGTTCGAGTCTTATATACCTATACAGGATATCCGGAATGTTCTACACTATGACGTGATACGAAGCTGCTGGAATCGTACGGAAACTAAGAGAAGCTGGCGGAATATGGTGGAACATCGTTCAGAACCTGATGGAAACTCGCAGAACCTACTGGAAACTACTATATCGTACAAGACCCCAGGCTCGGTTAACCCCTACTCTTACCCATATTGTCACGTACGTGCTAGTGACTTCTGGTGCCGAAGACGACGCGATGTCAGCCAGGCTCCCAGCGGAGTGGACGGACTGATCGACGGCGCAGAAAGTGAAGTCAGCGGTCACGAGTACCAGGCGGAACTCCAATGTCGATTGTAAGTCATCCAGGAGCAAGGACAGATCCAGAAACAACAGGAGCAAGTTTCCCCGTAGCGATTCCTATTCTCAGCGGCACCCGGCCGAGTTCAAAGGCCTGGTCAAAGGCCTACAAGTCTGAGGCCGATGATCTGAGGATCTGAGGTCGGAGCTCAGTGACCCAGAGCGACTATGTAACTATGTTCCAGAGTCGAGCTCACGTGATGTCGACAACAGGTTGAGCAACTACAAGGACCGGAAGTCCGAACTCGCAGAACAGCAGTTCCGAGTCCTTTGGAGGTCGCACTCCTGGCAACGCTGCTAGGAAGAGTCGGGCCAAGGCGGACAGCGCCCGGAGCGAGCAGGAAGACACACCAAATCAGGTCTAATACGGATCGGAGGAGGTCGATGAGCATCGGAGCAGGTGTAGGCAGAGCAACAGCATAGGCGAGAGTAATAGCACGCTGCAGGGAGAGTTTTAGAGCGGAGGATGCACAGACCACCCCGACTGATATAAAGAGTCAGATATCTTAGGTAGAACGAAAAAGCTAAGCTAGTCGATCGCCCCAGAGCTAGTCAGTCGCACTCCACACGAGTATCCTGTTATTCCCTGTCACAGCAGACCAGTAGTGACCACAACAGCGACTTCCCCTCTCATCTCTTACATTCTCACCTCTGTCTGAGTGCACCATCAGCCTCGTCAGTCATTTCTTCCCGCTTCTAGTGGGGAGCTAGAAATGACAAGTAACCGCAAATTGCGGGTGGGCCCATCCCAGCAGAAAAGTACAAATTCCCGCTCCAGGGCATGGGCCCATCTTTATAAACTCCCGCATGTAGTGGGTGGGCCCATCTCATAGCTTATATGAAATATTACGTTCTCACTGTATGGGCCCATGCCCACCTATGCCCAATAGATATATTATCCACTATTTACGTATCGGCCCATCAATTTGCCCATATATTAAATTACGCTGACTAAGAATGGGCCCATTTAATGGGCTAATATATATGTACGCTTTTAGCGGGTGGGCCTAGAAAGATGTTATATATTAAATGTACATTTAAATCATATAGGCCCATGTTAGAATATTAAAGTGTTATACTTAGTATGTGCTATTAGTGCATGGGCCCATGGCATAATTATATATTGGAAATACGCTTCTAGCAGATGGGCCCAGTATAAAGGCATATACTAAATACATGGTATAAAGGGATGAGCCCAAACTTTGATTGTTTATTAAATATACCATTTTAATGACTGGGCCCGTAATAAAGTATTACATGGAATATACCTTTTCAATGAATGGGCCCATACATATTTTATACACTGATTGTACCCTTTTAGCTGCTGGGCCCATAGTATAATTATATATAGAATATGCACTTGTAATGCTTGGGCCCATAAAACAGTTTATACAAGAATGGCGTTTACATTGCATGGGCCCTATAATACACCGTATATTAAGCAGATGAACCCAAATCGTGGCTGTGCGAATCTCGGCTTTTCTCGGCTTTTCGGTAGCGTTTGGGTATCTTGCAGAAATCTGGCAGGCCTACATCGTCAGATCATATCTGACAATTTTTCGGTCATATGTTGCTGTTTCGTCTCCACATTTAATGTTTAATTGTGTGGGACCTTTTTGGTCCACTTCTGTGGTTCTGCTACTGCAGTATTCGGAACATATCCACCAGCTATTCCAGATTTATTCCTGTCTCTTCCTGAGGCACTAAGAACAATAATAACTGCATTAGCAGCATTACAACCTTATCAGATGTTTTGGGTAATCCGGGAGTGGACCATTTGGTCGTGTTCTGTTGCTGCTGTATTTGGGTCATATTCTGGATTTCCGGAGCATATCATTTCAGTCCACCTCTCTCTTCGAGTGATAACCATACGCTGTTCCAAATTTGATATTGGCTATTCTCTGGGCCACCGCGATGCGCATATAACAATAACCCTACATCATAATATACCAGTATTTCTTTTCCCCAAACTTGCTTTTCCTTCATTAATTCCTGCCACACCACATGTCATCTTTCATTGTTGTTGGATACTTCGGCCTCTCCTCCGGACGTCGTCTCCGTTCGGACGTCACCAGGGCCGATGGCTCTACTGCGGCCATCTGGCACGCGTACTATGACACATGTCTTATGTGTTCGGGATCACCTACACTCCCTGCAGAGTTGCGGAAATATAGCACTGTCAATGATGCTATTCTGGTCGATGATACGGTTGCATTTGTTGTCGCTAAAGCCTTTATCCCTCCGGGAAACCTTCCTGGAAATGTTCTTCTCGACGCGTTCCATGTTGTTCCAATGAGTGGTGATCCTTCCAGCGAAGACTACGAGGCACATCTACCCGACTTCCCTTTGCATCTCGTATTCGCCCTGGGCACTGTTACTGCTCCTCATGAAACTCTTCCTGGCGGTATGGTCACTTTCCCTCTCTTATTGTCTGAATATGTACGAGGCAGTATGAGGGAAAGTATTTTGCAGTATGTATTCGTGTTTATTTTTACACGTTGCTTCTAATTCTTGGATTGTTTTTCTTAGATGTCGCCTGAACAGGGCAGTTGCCCGGTGGAGAAATGTTCCCCCTCCCAAACAGGGTGCGTTGATCAGCATCCTGGGTTCGTGTTTCCAAGTTAACTGTAACGGTACTTTGTGCGTTGATTTGGAGAACATTGTCTACTGTTCCCATACAACGCCGACTGCTTCCACTGATCCTCCGACTACTGGCACCGGCGGTGACCCTGGTAACCGTAAGCGTCGCAAATATGCGGCACATGCTCCTCCTCGCATTCCCATCTTGCCACAATCTCCAACTCCGAATGCGAATCCTGAACATACATCGTAAGTATTTCTCTTCATTTCATATCCCCTAAACTTAATATTTTATAACATAGACCCTCACCCGGGCCCTCGAATCCATGCACATCTTCACGGATGCCGCTTGCTGTCTCGGCATCTGATAACAAGGACAATGATGGGACATCGTAAGTATTTCTTCTTTATTCTTTCATTCTCTAATTGTTTCGCGCCTTTCGGCAATTCTTTCCAAGCTTGCCTTTTTCATCCAACACCTTTCAAGCCGCTGCGACGGGACCGTCTTCCCCTTCCCCTAACAACAATGTGCAAATTGTGCAACTTGAAGATCCTGTCGTGTCCAGGCCATCTGGCACTCCGACCCCGAGCCAGGACACTTCTATGTCGACTCGTGCCAAGGGTAAGCGAAGGGCTCGAGATTAAAGCCTTTCCTTTTCATTTTTTTCTTGATTTCATCTTCATTGTTTATAGCTTTGATTACCATGACGCAGTACTGTAACATGGTTCCGTCTTTCCTATTGCTCATTTCGAGTTTTTTTTATTCCCTGTATCGTGACTCCATGTCTTCAGACTCCGTGTCTGATGATTTCCCCTACTGTATTCCGCTGTTTGACTGGGTGCTTGATTTCATGATTTTGTCTTTTTGACCCGTCCTATGTTTTTGGCCTTTCTGAAATTCTGCTGTACTCTGTCTGTAACATCATCGTCGTCGTGCTGGTGACCATCTACGCTGTAAGGCTTCTGTGTAATTTTAGTCTAATAATAGTCCATTTCGGGCTGACCCTTGATCCGACGTGTGAAGCTGCATTAACCAACAACTTCCTTTTAGTAGAGCCCATTCCACTCCGAGTCGGTCGACAGTCGGAATCTGTGGTGGCGTGGCAACGCTGCCACTCAACTAAACTGCCTCCTCTTTCCATCGACAATGCACCCTCACTCCCTTTGCCACCACGATCCAGCGCAGACAAGGATATGATTGCTGAATGCCGCCCTTCTCCTTCATCCCCATGGATCGATAGAAGCCCGTACCCGAATGGACAACAACAACGACAGGAGGTTTTACCATGGCGTCGATCGTGGAGAATGGTTTGTTAGACCACATCCTGCAAGGTAATTTTTTTTTTGGGTTTCATTGGCCCACACAACACTTGCTCCGTCTCCATGCTTTCGAGTCCAGGTCTAACAACTATGTGGGACGGCTCAGTGACTCAAGTCTCACAAAGACCGAATGACCGATGCGAAGAAACTTTCTCCTTCGTTGGGTCCCAATTCCAGTTCAATCTGTCAGAGCCGCCAGAGCTGGTGGATCCCACCAGGGAAGGCCGCGAGGTTGTGGATGCAATCCACCGACTAATGCAGAATCCGGTGCTATACGACCCTCTTCGTACCAGAGCCCCTATCATTACTGTGCCACAGTGCGTCCCTTGCAATTCACGACTTGAATGAATCAATCCAAACCTAACAAACCTAGGCCTTTATGAATTTGATGTCCAAGGACTGTCTTCATTTCCGAGTTTGCGGATGCACCACTGATCAACCATCGTGGGCATCCTGTGCAAGACTGTCGGGGCTGAGGTCATCGTGATGGCTGTACCAGGGATGGGCTCCATCACGTCGCATGCGGACCAACTCGATCAGTTCCTACAGAACAAAGTCCTTGGCCAAGGAATCAACTTCATGACGCACTCAATGGGCAGGCTCGACTGTCTTCATCTCATCACGCTCTTAAGTCCATGGATTACACACCGTTGTCTCTTACAACGATTGCGAGACTGCATCGTGGAAGACCGTCTATGGATTGGTGGGACTCGTCTGAACTTTTTGTTCATCAATGCACGAAAAGCAAGTTTTTGGACACCCTAGATGATGTTCTTGGTTCACAGCGCACCTCACCCGTCGTTCGAGAGCGTTTGCTTGACGTGCTTGCAGCTGCGGCGTATGCAAGCACTGGACCATCGCACAAAACTGAATCCAGCTTTCGCCTGCTTTGCTGCGGTGCATGGCAACTCATTGGCTACCGAGCCCTCTGTAACTACTATCGACGTTCTCGGTTGGCTCGGTCGTGTGACTATGGACGTCATTGGGGAAGCCGGTATGATCGCTAGTATTTCCGCTTGCTCTTTCCCTCATTCCTCGCCTCAGGATTCGGCTACGTTCTTAATTCCCTCCTGCCCCAGGAGTTGACCCTCACAATGCCGACAAGTCCGAGAATGAGCTTGCGCACGCCTTCGCCACCATCTTTTCCACCCAGCACCAGTTTAGAATCTTGACGATTTTTGCTCTTTAGTTCCCCTTCCTGCAGAGATTCGTAAGTCCCCCTTTTCAACCAAAGTCGTCCTTCGAGTATTTATGGATGGGTTCTAGCGCCCAGAATCGCACGCTATACAAGAAGCAAAAGGAGGGTAGATCAACCATCGTTACCACCCCGGACGGAAGGGACCTTACTCTGACACGCGAAGCCATCACGATCGAGCGCAAGACGTTCAAACAGTCGAGTACGTTGATTTCCTTGGACCGCCTGGTTGGCCGGCTGATTAGTGTGGCTGTCCCCCTCCCCCTTTCAGTCCGCGAATTCACCCCAAACGTCATTGAACCGTCCTTCGGCCTGGGTCGTATATTGTATGTCCTCCTCGAGCATAATTTTTGGGCTCGTGAGCAGGACATTGAACGTGGGGTGAGTGTGGCCCTCGTTCACCGCCATCACGCCACCGCCACTGTTTCATCGGAATGACGTCTGTCCCCGTGTCAGGTGCTCTCCTTGCCCCCGCTGGTCGCGCCCACCAAGGTGCTCATCGTGCCACTGATTGCAAAAGAGGAATTCGACCCCCTCATCCAAGAAGTTTGTACGTCATTTAGCCTCGTAGTTGGATATGGGCAGTTCTCATTGTTTGGGGCCAGCATCGAAGCTGCGAAAGGCGGGCATCTTCTCACGGGTGGACGATTCAAATACCTCTATAGGAAAGCGGTACGCACGCAATGACGAACTCGGCACGCATTTCGGAGTTACACTTGATTCGCCTGTGAGTACGGACCTGATGACGCGCCGGAATTTCTCGTGACATCCTCTCTATCCTTCGTGCGTCTCCTGCACGTATTTTCTATTCCCTCTGACCAATAATGCGCCTCATTAGTCCGTGCCAACGCCGCCATCTCGGCTTCCCAAGCCCTCACGCACTCCGAGAATCTTTCCCAGATCACAACTTTTCTCGCTGCAGGACGCCGAAACGCCCGCATTGGCACTCACATGGACACTCTATGCCCTTGCGCGTGCCCCCACTGCGCAGACACGATTACATGCTGCACTCCGTGCCTGTGACACAAGCGATTTCCACGCCGTGCTTTACTTGCTGCTCCTCGAACACACCGTGCGTGAGGCCCTCCGCGTTCATGCTCCTTTTAGCCGCACATGCCGCACATTGCGTGTCTACGCTGGCGCAGCACCCGAATGCTTTGAACCGTGACCCCTTCAGAACCCTATACGCGTGCGAGTGCCGACCTGGCGTCGCCTTTTCAAACGTACGGAGAATTTGTCGCTTTTTTGGGCAGATCTCCGAGGTAGGAATCACATCTTTTACTTTGGTGTCGATCGTATGCTCAGCCACACTAGGGTATCCAATTTATGCATCAGAACCACGTCGCGCATTGGTAACTTTCCTTCCTTGATTCTATATGGGGTGTTGATCCTAGTTATCAGGGATTGCACCTCGGAGAACATCATGCTCGACCCATCAACGAAGTATCCAAACTCGTTCCACCCCTCAGATATAAACCGCAAGAGGAACTTTCGTGGCAAGGCCAGTATGACCCCGCCAATGGGCCTCCGCTCGAAATGCCATTGCGCGGCGGCGACAAGTCAGCACCTGAAGACCAGGATCGACAAATTCACTGTGATAGGTTCCCAAATGATGTATAATACCTTGGAAACTTGGTTTGGGAGAAATTTCTAGAGGTCCGCACCTTTGTTTACTGATAGGAAAGGTACCTCTGAACTTATTGGGCTAGAAATACAATGGTTTCGAATCCATCCAACCACTAATTACGGACATGGTCCAAGAAAATCCCGTGAAAGTCCTACCATGGACGAAGTTGTCACCCGCTTCGCCGAAATTCAGAGCAAACTTAGCGGATGGAAACTACGCTCTCGGACGGTTCGTCACAATGAGATCTGGTCTGTTGCCGCTTTGAGAGCTTTAAACCACTGGCGCAGGACCATAGGCTACGTCTTTAGTCGCAAAGGTGCTATTCCAAAACTCAAATGACTGCTCTGTTTTCTCTGTCCTGTTGCACGTTTAAACCATTTTTTTTCAATTTCAATTATAGACCGTTTGGGACCCTGCCGACGCTCCCATGATTTGATATATGCATGACTCGTCTCCATTCCCCGGCCATTGTGGCGCTCTTGATCCGCTATCAACCCGACCATCGCACCATCATGTGGTTCCTTTTTAATCTCCTTTCATCCCACGTGTCCAGTACATGGTGTCTTCAGTATAATTTTGGCATGTACTGGCTGCATGCTATGTGTCCGTTGTTTTGCCAAATTGGCTGCCTGACAGTTCTGTAGATTCCATACGACTCGGTACGAGGGGGTTCTAATAAATCATACATCTTTTGTCTCTCTAAACGCACTGATCATTGCAAGTCACGGCCATCTTCACTGGCATTTCTCAATTCAACAATATCATGGCAGACACGATGTACGTAAGAAGGTTTTCAACAGCAACCTGTATTTTAACAATTGTTAGAGTACAGACATGGGCGATCGCTCCTATCCGAGTTTCCAAACTCATAGGGGTGCCCGGGTAGAAACCAGCGACACAATGTCCTTGGTGTGGAATTGAACTCCTGACAGGGGAAAATCCCGGTTTCTGTTGCGGTGCGAACGGAAAATACGCTAATGATCCTCCATGATTACCACCCCTACCCATTGAATTCAGTGTATTTCTAAATGACACTCGAATTTCATCTATCTCTCGACGGCTGAATGTCATTTTCTCATTTGCCGCACTTGAGACCACACATGATTTTCCGGAGTTCGGTCCTGGACCACCTGCATTCCTTGCAATTGCCGGCCGCGTCTACCACCGTGTGCGGCCCTCACATGAGCAATCGGCAGTTCGATGGCTATTATATGATGGCTTTATGCGACAACTGCCCATTCCCCATGCCGATACTGCTTGGGCAGAGACAGTGCCCCAGGCCTGGATCAATACCGTTGCACAAGTCTTATTAAATCATAATACGTTCGCTCAACGGCTCCACTCATTGGGCATGCTTGAACCTGGCCTCTGTCCTGAAGCATACATTACTATCGACAACGATGGAACAGGCACCGAAATTGCCGCTATTATAAACTATGATAACACCATCCAATCTCAGACACGCGCACGAGATGGGATTGTTATTCGACAAAATGGAGAAAATCAATCCATTTCCACACTCAGTCGATTGTGGGAACCTTTGGCGTACCCCCTTCTCTTTCCACACGGTACATTAGGATGGGGTGTTGTTCGTTCACATCTTGATATCGAAAACGACATCGTGGAGGGAAATAATGAACTGGCCACAAATGTCGATAGCTGTGGAAAACAAATCATGTACTATCGTGCACGGATTCTCAGGGAACCGAGGTTCAAGATCTTCGGCAGGCTCACAAATGAATATATTGTCGACATGTTCAGTCGAAACCTCGAGACGAGATTGAATTTCATTCGAAACAATCAGAAACGTCTTCGTCAAGAAGATGCGGAATTGATGGGAGAGGTCTTTGTACCTGATACCGAAAACATTTATCTTCCTGCATCGTTCATGGGATCCAAACGTTGGGCATCAGATCAAATCGCTGATTCATTGACAATTGCGGCCGCTTTAGGCCCTCCTACATTCTTTGTTACAATGACATGTAATGGGGAATGGCCCGGGATCCAATCACAATTGCGAAGAGGCCAAAACTACAGCGATATACCTGTCGTCGTTGCCCGTGTATTCAAACAAATGGTGTGTCAATTGGAATCCTGCCTGAAATCCATGTTTCCGAATGCAGGACCTCTCCTTTACATGATACACTCCATCGAATTTCAAAAGCGAGGTCTTCCACACGTCCACATCCTCCTTAAATATGCAAAAGATTGCGTACAACCGATGGACATCGATTCGGTAATTTCCGCTGAAATCCCAGATGACCCGGACGACGAGGAATTAGTACGGAGTATGATGTTACACCGACACCCTTCTGCTGACAGGCCACGGTCAAAATACTGTCAACGCGAGGATGAACAGGGCCTGTCGCTTTCACTACCCACACCCGCTTCAACCAACAACAACAATAGATGCAGAAGGTCGTGTGCATTATCGACGACGCAAACCAGGAGATGAATGGGTGGTCCCCCATTGTCTGCCCCTTCTGCGAAAGTTCCGCTGTCATCTCAACATGGAAGTTGCGAACACCTCGCATTTGTTTCAATATCTGTTCAAATACATTCACAAAGGTTAGAGCATCTATCATTTCCTCCACAAAGATCATTGTAATACTCAATTTCTTCGTTTCAGCACCTGATTATGCACGGTATCACATTCGTAACAGTGATGCTGAACCGGTAGATGAGATTGAAGAGTACTGGAATGGGCGATATCTATCAGCGGGCGAAGGCGCGTGGCGAATCTTGGGGTTCAACATAACGAAGAAGGAACCTAGTGTCACCGCTATATCAATTCACCTCGAGAACAATTCATCTCACAATCAATATTTGCGTAACAACAATACCAGTACAATGTCATCATTGAATCGGTATTTCGTGCGGCCACTCGGTATATTTTTTTATGACGGTACAGAACGGTACTTCAAAGACCTCACATATTGCGAATACTTCACCCTCTTCCGCATCACCAAGTATGATCGCCGACAAGACAACAATCCATCATATTATATAGAGCAACTAAATCATGACGGATCGCCCCCTATGCATGTCATTTTGCGAAATAGCCGATTCCGCCATTTTGCTCGTATGCGTGAGGTTCCTCCATCCCGTGGCGAGGTCTTCTACCTTCGTACAATTTTGCAACACCGAGCTGCCTCATCATTTCTGGATGCGAGAACTGTGAACGGCACCACATACAACACATATCAAGAGACCACAACTGCTCTTGGTGTGTTTGCTGATGAAACAGAAGCGGAATACGCTTTGCGAGAGGCAGATCGAATATTACTAAAAACCCGCGTCAACTACGCTTCCTGTTTGCTGATCTGCTCATCAATGATTGCATTTCTCAACCCCTTTATATTTGGGAAATGTTCCAACATCGCTTCTGTCTCGATTTCATCCTTCGTCAACAAGATGCTCCTCAAATTGGGATTGACCTTGCCCTGCAAGAACTGGGCAGGTCTTTAGAGGAACATGGTAAACGATTGTCCAACTACGGTCTTCCTAATCCCCGCTCGCATGGAAGCGAAGTTGAATATGAGCGGCGTCGGTGGGGACAAAACCCTGATGTTCTGGCTGGTCATGCAGAAATCAATAGATTGAAATTAAATTCCGAACAGCGAGAGATATACGAGGAAATCCTATCGGCCGTAATAAATCAGTCGTCCCCTTCACTTATCTTCGTAGATGGGCAAGCAGGAACAGGCAAGACATTCTTGGTAAACATCTTATGTGACAAGTTGAGATCGATTGGTCTAATCGTATTACCGACTGCCACCGCTGGATACGCCGCTCAACATTACCCTGGAGGAAGAACAACCCATTCTACGTTCAAGGTATGGTTTTTGCTAATTTGAATTATGTTTTCCGAGTGTAATCTCATCGATTCAAACTTTCAGATCCCTGTTCAAGACAGAAATGACATGCTCATATCTCCCATTGAACGCAATTCCCCCCGTGGCGAACTCATCAATGAAGCCTCCCTCATTATATGGGATGAAGCACCCATGGCCAATCGCGCTGTTCTGGCATGCGTCGACGAAGTGTGTAAACGTGTAACGGAAAATAACCTTCCATTTGGTGGCAAGGTCGTCATTCTCCTCGGTGATTTTCGTCAGACATGTCCTGTTGTCGAAATGGCTCCCGTGTGCAAACTGTCGACGCATGCATCCAATCCTGCCCTCTATGGGAAGATTTCACTATCCGACGCCTGACGCAAGCCGTCAGAAATGCCGAAGATCCCGTATTTGCCAACTTTGTAAACAATGTTGGCGATGGCGCTGGCCCCGAGATCCCACTTTCCATGTTGAACACCACCACAGAATCTTCTCATTTGATGCATTTCCTTTACCCTCCGGAGATACTGCGAGACCCTGTTGCATGCTTAAAGCGTGCCATTCTGGCTCCAACTCATAAACAAGTCGATTCATACAACTGCGAGATCATCAAGCAAGTACAAGGAGACGCTCGAACATATCTTGCTGCGGATACACTGAAAGAAGCAGAAGACACCGGTATTCTATCACCTGGTGCAACTCTTGACTACGTCGCTCGACAAACACCTCCTGGTTTACCCCCACACAGCCTGACCATTAAAACAAATGCAATTTACCGTTTGCTACGGAATTTTTCTTTGGACCGAGGGTTGGTTAAGAACGTGAGGGTTGTTGTAACTGAAGTTGGGACGCGTATAATCACTGTGAAGATCATACGTTCTTCGAACACAAATCGATTGCAACACGACGAGGAGTTTCTCATTCCTCGGATCACTTTCACTCATGTCCTTAAATCAGGGCATACCCTGCTGCGTCGACAGTTTCCCCTCGCACCTGCCTACTGCACTACGTTTAACAGTTGTCAGGGGCTTACTTTAGACAAGGTTGGTATCGATCTGACAAGACCAGTTTTTTCACACGGACAGCTGTATACTGCACTGTCCAGAATACGGAACAGAACACATGCCTTGATCCGCCTCCGACCAGGCGAAAACTCTACTACAAATGTTACCTACGATGAAATTTTACTGAGATAAATATTTGTATTTTGTGGTTTTGTTATGAATTCCATTTTTCAGTGCCGGAGCGAAGCGAGGCATGTCTTGTATAACCGCAACACATGACCTCAAAAATGGGAGGCGGGAGGGGAAACGATCCATACGTCTTCGTCACAGAAAGGATTCGCTTGCGATGCCGCTGGAATCGTGGGACTTGACAAGGCCACTATGGATGGCGACTTGGGAACCCGCATGGGTTGCGGAGACGGGGTTCGTGTGTGGCGCGCATACTTGCACTTAGGTGATGAACATGGAGACGAATGGGGGAGGTGATGGTGATCTTCTGTGTCGTCGTGCACCGTGCCCTGGCAGCCTCGGTCTCGTCCCTTCCTCAAGACCTCCTGAGCGTCCGCAACATCCCGACGCAAAGCGGCGATCTTTTCCATCACTTCATCCCGCTGAGTTTGGAGGCGATCCACCCTCGACTGTATGCCCCCAAGAACTGCTTCCTTGTACGACTCGCGCGCCTCGTTGAATGAAGAGTGTAGACGAAGTTTGGCCGCACAAAAGTGCAAACCAAAATCTTCGCATTTGTCGCATTTGTCGACCTCGTGAAGTATAAGGCCGAGTTCCTTGTTGAAAACCCATTTGACGTTGGGGTCGGTGTCGCTCACGTCGCTTGAGAGGCTTTCCGAACGGAGGTCGACCAAGTCATCGGGGCAGTTGGACGACTGTTCAAGTTCCGAGTCATCAAGATGGCTGGACGACTCTGACGACTCGGGTGGGGGGTTGGTGGGAACGGGAGCACGCCGACACATCATCCTGCGGGGCGGACTGCGCTGGCGACGAGGAGGATAGATTTTGCTCGGTTTGTATATCTTACTTCGAGCCATGAGGAGGGACGGTATCGAGGAGGAGAGGACACGAGAACACTGGCAAGGAGAACCAACCAAAGGATACTGTACAGCAAAGCGCTAAAGCGATTGACTTTCACTAGCCTCAAATTATGTAACTAGGTGGAGACGGTAAGCGGCACAGAAACTTTGTAGTAGCGCAAAATCCTCCCCTGATTTGCGATACCCGAGCGGTCGCGAATAGACCAAACAATGCCCAGACAAAGAATTTGTGCAGAGGTCTACGACATGAAAACAGCTGTAGACCCCTCACAGAATCCTTGTTTGGGGTTTATTTTGATTCTATCCTTGATATGCTTGACAGGTGGCCTGGTTGGAATGTACAGTATCTAGTATCGGCGACAGGGCCCGCGTTAGAATTGTGCCTGTAACTCATCGGGCCGTCGGCTCCGAATAGCCACCAGAAGCACGACGACAAGCGCCGCTCCTGCCACTTTCATATGCTTCGATTGAATTGTCAATGATCAAATTGACTGCGGTACTGTAACTCTCCAGATGCGGAACTCGCAAGCAGCGGCGGGCTTCAAAATGCAATTCCCACACCGTTTTTTAGGTTCTCAACTACAAACCGACCTTCTTGCGCACGCAATGCCTGAAGACGGATACGGAGACGCCGGGAACAGGGCGGACAAACCTTGGTTCTTCAATGAATCCATTGGCCTCCTCATGCACGAGGCGGGCCAATGCCTGCATTGCAAAAACCACGTCAAGCACTACAAAAACGGAGGACACAACCCTTCGTTCCAGGCGGCCTGTCAAGCCCGTGACAGTGAACTCGACGGGAAGTTGACATCCACTCTCGATGAACTCGAGAAGGAATGGCGGGATGGGCTCGAAGAAGTCGCTTCACTGAAAAGGGAGCTCGAGAAATTGAAGAGCCAAGCGCAGGCTATGCTCAAGAAGCGCCCCGCCCCTTTGCAATCGTCCGACCCGCGTCCACGAAAGTTACCAAAAATTCCGTAGGTGACTCATTGCGTGTCTCCATTTGTAATTGCTGACGATAAAATTAGTAGGGGTGAATAACACCGCAAGGCATTTTTTACGGTCGAGACTCACACTTTTCGCCCCGTTTCATGTTCTTTTTTGGCGCTTTTGTCTTTTTCCAAACCTTTCTACCCACTATCCCGTACGCTCACTCCCTTTTGGGGGTTTCGAAGTCTCACAGCAGTATGACGTGCATGCGCAATACGGTGCGTTTCCCCTCCCTGCTCTGTGAACTCTTTTTTATCGTCGTGGCACTTAAACCCTTTCAGTCGAGTCCTTTCGTTTCCCCATCATGCCTCAACCCAAGGAATGTATGAGGAGTCTTGAGGACGTCCTCATTCCTCATTCCTCGCATCTGTTTCACACCTGAAGTTCGGCGACAGTTCCCTCTTGCACCTGCATATGTAACAACATTCAACAGTTGTCAGGGCCTAAGCCGCCTAACTCTTGATCGCGTTATCATTGACCTCACACGTCCTGTGTTTTTCTCATGGACAGCTCTATACAGCATTGACTAGAGTCAGAAACCGTACTCATGGTCTGGTGCGCTTATGGCCAGGGGAGAACAGTACGACAAATGTTACATTATAAACTCCTCCTATAATCGTGTCTGTTTAATACATTTCTATTGCCGGAGTGAAGCGATGGCTCAGATCTTGTAATTTTATAAGAGCAATATAGATGCAACTCGGATTTCTAAGAGGGAGGTGGGATGATAGGGCGATCAAGGCGATAGAGCCGCTCTTGTTCTAACTCGGTCACGGTACTGTAGTGGCACCGGCCGAGCATTTTGGTACTCAGCCAAAAAGTTCTGTACGTTCTCCGACACAACGTCTTCATCGTACTTATCGTCGTTCAAAAGAACAGACCGGTAGAGATAAAATATATCCCGTCACTCGCAAGTTTAGTAAGGACCGGCGCTCTGGTTCCGAGTCTGGTCACCGGAAATGACTGCTTGACTGTCTCCACCTGCCCACTCAGGCTGGCCTGCCCATCCCGGACGGCAAGTGGCCGTCATCGGAAGCACGGAGTCCCGCAGTTGTGTCTTTGCTTTGCGCATCTGTGACTTTCCAGCGCGAGCCATTCCACCCACATTCATCCTCGGGGCCCGAGCCGTGCATCGTGGGGTACACATGACCCACGCCTGCTGCCCTGCGACGGTACCGAATCTCACGACGACTCCGCCGATAGCCGAGCCGATGATGTGCTAGAAAATCTTTGCGTCTGACGCTGAAATGATACCTCCTCGAGACTCTCGAAGCCACGCCACTCCCACCAACGAATTCGAGCTGTATTGGTCGTGGAGGTCAGATTTTTCCAGTCACACCGCGCTTTCCCCAACTCACCCTTGTATATGCTCCAGAGCAATGGATACACGCGTGGCCGACTCACCTCACGCCGCCATCCACGTTCATGTTCATGGCAAAGCGAGCGGCTGCGCCGTCCCGCCATTCGAAGACACCTGTCCTGCGAAGTGGGTGCGCTGGCGAACCGAGGGCTCTCGGAGCGAATGGCAGCGGGAGCTGGCTGGACTCCCAGGTTCGCCGAGAACCACCAATGCGAACCGGATAGGTTGACATTCAGTTTTAGGCCGACGTCGTGAAAAAGGCACATTCGGACGGCCCTCTCGAACCTGCTGCTCGGCCTGATTCGAGGACAACTCAGATGGAAACATCGACCAGGCCATCCGTGATCCCTCCGATCCGCGCCAGGACTTCTTTTTCTGGACTTTAGCACGCAGCGCGAAAGGTGGGCTCCGTGACCACTTTGGCCCTTCGAAACGCACTCATCCCGGGAGAATATGACGTGAAGGTTTAGAAGATTGGCCCCATATGTGACAAGTTCTTGAGACCCTGCAGAGAGTGTGTCCTCTGATGAGGACCTCAGGCCTCAGAGACGGTGTAGGAGGAGGATTTCGTAAGGTTTGGTCGAGAATGTTGAAATTTGACTTGTGAGCAGGTGTAAGGGAGCACCCTCTCCGCACGCGAGACAAACACACCGTACGTCCTGGCCATCGCCGCCCCGGAATATTGATTCTGTACAACCCAACGCTCGGGAGCCGCCGCATTCGCACAACCACTTGTAGCGTGCGGCTAGCCGCGAGTCGGTCACGTGAACCCCGACGGCTAAAAGGTCGAAGTCGGCTTAGACTCAGCTATTAGCTGGACTGGCAGGGTTAGGAATTTTAGAACTAGGGAGCCCCGGAAACCGAGGCAGGGGCAGACCGGCGCCGAACGGCGAGGATGAGCTCGAGTACAATGATGTAACGATTTGGTGACATTGCAGAAAATGAGAGGTTTAGACATGATCGAGCAGCATTTGCCCCCATATCATTGTATCCATATCTAACGGCAACGGTATAAACTCCCACAGGGTCACGCTCGATGCTGTCTGTGAGATAGAATTGTGATAAATCTATCGAATGCTTCTACTTGGTATTTTCGTGCAAACTCGGCAAGGGTGCTTGCATAGTGTAACTTCTCCGTCTTAGGGGCCCGCCTTGGGGCCCGCTGTGGTTCTCACAGGATAAATATGACGTAGAACGACTTCAAGAGCTGTCGAGTCCTCGAAGAGAGGAACCACCTGGACTTCATCAACGAGTTTTTCTGATGGAGGCTGGGGGATTCTGAACATGTCAGCGAAGATCGGAAAAGCGGGAGAAAGGATGAGTTTGAAGACTCGAAAGTGCACTTTGTCGGACTGTAGGATTAGGTCAGCCTGTTCATCGTCAAAAGGCATTGGTGCCAATGAGTTCCTAGAAGAGGGTGAAGACAGCCGAGCAAGGCGGAACCTGTTGCAGCGACAAGTTCCGGCACGAAGCGGTCCTGCAGCAAGGCGAACATGCGTCAGTGACAGGTTCCTCTACGCCAGCGGTCCGAAGGAGTACAGATGGGCCCACCATGCTACCGACGAACATATGCTCGCCATGTGCTTTCCGGACCACCCATCGGAGAAGCCGTTTGCGCTAGAGCCTTGCCAACCACGAGGCGTGATACCACTTTTCCATCGACGGCAAACTCGAAAGGAACGATGGTTTCCATCTACGAGAACAACAAGAGGGCCCTTTTCTCGACAAAGGCCGCCTCGAGGCTCGGTTCACGCATGTCCACCGGCGTGGCAAGGGCGGGCATATCGCTCGCGCGGGGCTGCCAGCCGTTCACAGAGAAGGCAACACGCCGCGCTGCCTGATAAACATGGATGACTGCGGTCGAGGGTGAATATATCGGGCGCCAGGCATCCTTGGACTCTTTTAAGCGACTGTTGTATCAATAGAGTCACAAGGCATAAAGCTGTCAAAGACAGAGAAAGGCCTCACCCAGTCCACGTCTGCTGGGCCTGGAACAACGCGGCAAGGTTGCGCTTGTTGAACCGAGGGAGGAAGACAAAATCGACGACGTTCCTGATGTGTTCATCCACATCCGCGGCCAGATCGAGAACAAAACGGATGGAGAGACCGAGACTGAGGAAGGGACTTAGTGAAAAAAACGACAAGTCGAACAAAGGCATGTGGCGTGGGTTTTGGGAACATTCCCACGGTTGACTTTGGTCGAGTCACTGTCGAGTCGCGTCTCCTTCAGGCTGTTTGTCTGTCGCCACCGCCGCCTCCTTCACCGCATAAATACCCGTTCCAGTAGGCAGGGCAGCTTGGGGCCAGACTGGCACCGCTGGATGCATGCTGGAACCGTGCATAACCATGGCAAACGGGGGCCTGTAACATCATGCAAAGCAACACGGGGCCGACCCTGGCACCGTTGCTTGGCTTGTTGGTGCAGTGCACACCGGCACCCTATGTATAGGGATGTCGACCGTAAGCCGTATGAGCCGTACATACGGTGCAGTCATACGGGTGCCGTCTACCGGTCCACCCCTAGAGGTTTGACTACCGTATCCGGTATACGGCCGGTAGTCAACTGTATACGGCTGTGACGCACGCCAACGTGCACGCAGGACACTTACCTGCACGAAGGACGACCTACCTTCAATGCACACGCACCCTCACCCTCGTCTGTTTCTTGTCTTCTCACCCCCCTCCCCCGGTCTCCCATCCTCCTCACCCTTGCCCGGCCTCGCCCGGTCTCTTCTCGCTCTCACCGGTCTCACAGCCTCACTCGTCTCCCTCACCCTGCCTCTCCCTCGCTCGCATCACTCCCTCTCCCTCTCCCTCCCCCTCCCTTCACGGCTCTCCCTCCTTCTCCCTCACCCCTCACCCTCACCCTCTCGCATTGCCAGCCTCCTCGTCTTAGATGCGAGGAGGGTTCTTTTTATTCTCTTGCCCCCCCCCCCCCCCTACTCTGCACCACCCTCTCGCCTCAACAGGCCCTCAAGCCTTCGTCCATGCCCATATCCACACCTGTGCAGCTGCGCAGGCACATTAGGTATGCAATAACCAACTTCAGACATATCTGATAGTTGACACCTCTCTCCCGTAGCCGCGCGTGTCCCTCACTGACGACGCTCACACCCACACCCACATCCACCCTCAACACCCACACTCACACCACGCTCATGCCCACGCCGGACGCACCCTCGACGACGTGCCTGACGCACAAGCGCACCCTCGACGCAGACTCGGACGCGTTCGAGGGTTCAGCACAAGCGTGTCGTCGGTGTCGAGCGCTCAACACGCACACGCGTCCAAGGGTTCACGCATTTAAGGGCTCAACACCCGCGCGTTTGCGTTCGAGGATTCAAAGCGCGCACGTCGAGGGTTCAACATGCACACGCGCTCAAGGGCTCACGCGTTCAAGGGCTCAACACCCGCGCATTCGCAGTTGGAAGGCGCAGCAGCACATGGAAAGCTGCATTAACCACTGAGTTGGGGCAGAGCACTTGGCGGAGCGGCGGCCTGAGAGGCCGGTGACATGGCTGAACAAGGGTCCTGTATGTGGACGGTCGGACCCATGGCGGTCCAAGTGCCACTGTCAACTTGTGGGTTGAGGCAGTTTGAATGACAGGCGAAAGCATCCGAATTGCGGGTGTATTTAAGGCTTCGCGTGCTACCTTCATGGCCTCAACGGCCACCCAGATGGGTGTGGAAGACGTGCTGTGACCGGGCGTCGTCTACAATCTGTCCAGGTGAGCTGAGGGGCGTCATGTGTGGCAATTTTGCAGGCTGCATGTGCAGCTGCTAGGTGCATGTCGATTGCAGGGCTCATATACTCACCTCTGCGGTGAGAGCGGCAGTACCTAGCACTTATTTACAGTATGATGTTGTATTTTACTGAAAATAAAGCATTTTTCGAAAGGAATATAAAAGAAACCTGAAATAGAAAAGGCCGAAATTAGGCGTGACTGGGGTCTCACATGCGGACCTCAGGTCTGTGCAAAGCGACTCTAAGCCATCGATGCGTATGGAAGCACTGATTTTCAGGATAAACTTACATTCAAGCTGCACAAACCATCAAACCATCAGACTCGTTCCAATTGAAAGAACCCCATACTTTCTTAGCTAGTATCCTAAAACGAAAAAAAAGCTTTTGAATAAATTAAAGCCTTTAAATTCTTGAGGCACCACTCACAAGAATAAGCATCGTTGCTGTTGGGGGGGTTATGGGTGGGTTGGCTGGCACTTGCTGGAATTGATGGCGGTGACATTTTTTAGAAAGGGGTCTGCGAATGGTACAGGTGTTGGCTGAAGAAGAGGCTTGGATGTGGGTTGGATATGTGGGGGCGATGTTAAATAAGGGAGGAAGGTGCAGGGGAAGGGGTGGGTGCCGGCTGAGGAAGAAATCATGGCTGCAGGACCTGGGCACATCGTGCAGCGCTTGGGTGAGATCGATACCTCTACATCTACGAAGGCCCTCGTTGCTTTGCGCTATCTCACATTTTCACCGCCAGTGTCAGATTTAGCGGGACCGCCCTGGTTTTCCGTACAGGATCCACACAACGATGCTGTGGTGTAAATCAAGCCCCTGAAATTTCTTGGACCACTCGTCCATATACCGCCCATATACAATGAAGAGTTGCTGGCAAAGGTCTGTCAGCTCATCACCTTTTTGGGGGTCCAGGGTCCCTTGCGGAGTCCACTGGTCCACTCACAAAACATCCACGTTCCTGCCACTGGCACGTGCCCCACACTGAGGCCTGAGGTGATCTGGTTGAGGCAGGCGTGACTGCGTGACTTGTCTCGACCGACGAACCGCACCAAAACCGGGGACCCGGAACCAGGACCAAATCAAATTGTACCACCATCGATTGACAGCCTCAAGTTTAGCAGCCATCACTTAACCTCACTGTCTGTCACGATGGACGGCCTTCATCGGAATCTCTGAGCGAAGGACGAAGGTCTAATCAATCTCTTTTCAACGGGGAAAACCTTCAAGGGGAAAACCTACTCTGATAATCCCGCTAGCCGAGCAATCGCCAAGGGCAATCGCTAGAGATCGCTGGTGAATATTATTGCTAACCAATATTATTGTCGCTAGTTTAACCCCCCATAATTTATTGACACTTATCATTTTTTATTGATCTAACGGTCGGACCCCAGCCAGTGGCAGCCACGGCTTCCAGGGCAAGTGTAGAGATAATTTCAGACAATTCCCAATAACCGGTATAACTAGGGGCGCCACACGAGTGACGACTTGAGTGACGATGGGTCCGACCGTTTCCGAGACTGTTCACAATGACCTCATTGACACGGGTACAGGCCTCCTATACCTGTATCTATGTCATTGTACCTATTCGAGTTTATTTTATTTATGCGTTGCGTCCGCGTCCGCGAGCGAGGTGTGCAAGGAGTGGGCTGCGTGGGACACCTAGTTTCCTAAACGGGACGCGCCCAGCCACGCGGGGCTGGCAACGCGCGGAGGGACGGAAACGGGCTCGGAGCTCACACGGGAGCTCCTCCGAAGGCCGGCGGTATGGCCGAGTAGGGACTGGGGCATACTGAGAGGGAATAGAAGCTAGAATGGGACGAAACAAGCAGGAAATGGGGGAGAAACCTAAGGGACACCGCTGGGATTCTGACTGCAAACTACTTACACTCTACCAAACTAATATACCATCTACATTGTCCGTGCATACCACCTATACCAGTATACGATCCTGACAGCTTTTGGACTGCTCCGAGGCTGCCGATCGGACAGCGTGATCCGATCCTCACATGCCTCCTCGCCAAACTTCTCGCGCGCTGCTCCCAGGCCTTGTAACTCGACGCTTGACGTTCGGCATCGTCCTAGGTTGCAGGGTCGACGTGGAAGCACTGAGCCCTGTTGAGGGCTTGCCTTGTCCGCTGTTCGAGGTGCCCGCGTGCGCCGTAAAAGCCCCGAGTCGAGCCAGGGTGTTTTGGGTGATATTGAGAGGGAAGGCGCTGCCGCCGCGTCCTGATTCGCCGGGGACACGTCGCGATAGTCTTGCTCGATGTTCCTGCCGAGTCTTGAGGAGTTCCAAGTTGTTGGCGAGGACGCGCAGTCGATGGAAGGAGGGGTGGATTGGATGAGTGGCCAAACTGTCCAAGATAGTTTTGGTGTGATTGAGGGGGATCCGGGTGGCGCCGCGCTCTGATTCGCTGGGGTTTCGTCGTACCACCAATGCTCGATATTTCTACCAAGTTTGGGGCCGATCCGAGGTGTTAGCGAGGGTGTGCGGTCGCTGGAACTTTGGTTGATGTGTGGTGTAGTTGAGTCTTGTGCGTTGCCACGCGCGTTCCCGCGCACCCGGCCAGTCGGGCCGCCTCTCCGCCGCGTCGGCCCCTCTAAGTCGCATATCCGCACGTGCTGGCAGCATGCGCGGCGCATCAACGTCCTACAGCCGTTTGCATAAGTTCGTGAAACCCGATTTTTTTCATTTTTGTTTGTCCAGCCAAACAATGTGACAAAAGTCATGCCGGGCCGGGCAAGTGCCGGACTAAGCTAGCTAGCTAGTGTTGATGTCAGATGACCTGATTCGACGTGAACTGACTTGATCACATATACGCCTATTGATTGAACGTTGATCAGCCTGATCGGTTGGCTCGGTTGTATTCAGTTTGTATTCCTACAGTATGTCACATGATTTCTATCGACTGCGGCATCCAGCACAAGGAGGAAGACGCGACTTGCTGTACAGTACAAGAAATTCGACAAAGTCAGCCGTGGGAACATTCCGAAAACGTGTCCGCACATCAATTCAGGCTTGTCTCCTTCCCTCCTAAGCGGCTTTGTTATTATGTTGAACCTCGTGCTCAACCAACTGCACGTACAGCTCAGTACGCTTCTTCTTCCCCTCAGGCGACTCATACTCTTGGTCCCTTATGCGAGTCTAAAATGGGCAAAAAGATGAAGCGACCTGTGTTCCAGGTGGACACGATGAATAATAGAGGTGCGAAAGAGATTTTTTTTTCAACACACGATACTGGCTCAGATACCAGTTCTAGATGGGCATGTGGACTTATGCCTTTGAACAATGCGCATATAACCCGATATCTGTCGTTATTCCTTCAGACGACGGAGTCTTTCCTATGGTTTACAATCCTCTTCATATTCAACCTCGAGCTCAGAGGCGGACGACTCGCAAACAGATTCATCATCTGAATTTGACGAATACAGCAGTGGCTCCAGCGGGAGTTCGCCTGTCTCTGCTGGGGCAGCCAGGGGAACTGGCCATCCGTCTACTTCGACTTCATCGTGAGTGCTACCTTTGCATACACCTCTTTCTGATGATTAGGTAGACGAGTTGCGGTTCTTGTCCAGTCCCTCTGCCTCGACTTCTTCGACTTCTTTACCTCCCCATGCGCTGCAGTCGACCCTGGGGCCGATCATTTCTCAGCTTGTGTATACGTACAACACGTCTCCTCCTCCGATGACATTTCCTGAGCACAATCGGAGCTTGCACAAGTGAAGGACATCATGGTATAAAGCGTCGAGCAGATCCTCTCCCGCAGGGAGCGCATCGAGCTGTTCAACATTGCAATGTCCATGCGACCATATCTCCTTCCCCTGCTGAGTTCCTCTTTTAGACTCGGAACCCGCACCCTGTTCAGGAGGACCTCATTGGCATGGATTTCCTTCCCCATCTCTGTGTCATTGAACATCCCACCGGCAACTACATCGTGAGTTGTCTGGCCTTCCTTGCAACCACTAATGCCATGCCACCCCAATTGCGATCACAATCACCATCTTCGCAGCATGACTGCATCCCACGTGTATGGTGGCGTTCAGCGATGCCAGTGTCTGCGGCCTTTATTGCATGGCGGGGCCAATTACTTCCACTTCTCGAACTGAAGCTGACATGCGACGAGCGCGTCGCACTTGAGTCTGCCCCTTTGGATGGGTAAATTGTCTTTGTATGTCGACTTCTGTCTCCTCGAGTCCTCGTAATGATGCTAAATGATTTATTTCAGAATGGTTCGGCATCAACAATGTAACGCGTTGGCCCTTGTGCAAATGCGTCTCTAGCATTGTGGAACTGTTGACAACTGCAGGGTGGGCGAAGGTCGAAGGAAGGCAGGGCAGATACATTCGTGAGTTGGCTGCAGAGTTTCAGGAGGAAACCGGTGATCAAGGGGAGGCAGGGAAAGAAGTGTACTAGTAGGGATAAACTGTAATCGTGTAGCGTCGAAGAATGTCAGCTTTTTCAGACGCAAACGGGTGTGATCAGGCGTGAAATTGCCCTTTCCTAATAACCGCATGACATCAGTTAATGACGGTCAACGACGAAATTTGTGCATATCATGTGCTTGAACCGACGCCATCCGACGTAGCGTCGTCACGTCGAATCGCGTCACATGGCATCAACGCGATTCTCGCTGGGCGCGCGTACGTCGACTAAGAGTCACACTCTGGGGTCACATCAGGGAAACGGCACGTGCTTCGACTTCGCGTAGAAGTCTTTGACTTTTGATCTCCGTCCTTTTTTGCGCTTCTGCTTCGGGCTTTTCAGACTTCTACTTGAATCCCTTCGCTTTTTCTTTTTTTTTCCAACTTTGGCTTATGCGTACGGAGTTTAAGGACTTCAAATACTCACAAAGTTTCATGACTAAGGGTTCTTTTCTGATTGATCGAATCTAAGGTGCATACAGACATGGGCAAAGGCCCGAGTCGCCGCCCGACCACATTGCACAGTTGTGTCATGGTCCAGCCACGTTCAAATTCTCAGGAGTACAGTACAGTACAGTACAGTTACATTCAGGACTGCACACCATGCAACAGTCAACACGAAGGATGGAGATCAATTCAGGGAATAATAATGTTACAATCTGAGCGTCACAGCGCTTCTTTGGAAGGCGTGGTGCTGAGTCAGGAACAACCACAGGAGGTGGATACACGAAACGGGTGTGAGAGACAGGAGGTGACGCATTGTGCTCGTGCTGCCTCGAAAGGGGCCGGCTCGTGCTTTGATCGTCCCTCCAATTTTGATCATGTTGTATCTCTAGGAAAAGGGACAGGTGCGCCACGAAAAGGAAGGCGTGACTCTTGCAGGCGGAGCGTAGACGGAGGGTTGGCTATTGTCGGCTCAGCCGTACTCGGCGTGCAGGAAGAATGATTCCAAACCATGTAATGCAGGCAAAGATGATGGCATAGAGTTCTAACGAGTACATGATTGGCATGGGACACACTTCACGGAGAAGAAAGCGTACCAATCGGTAGCCCATCATCGGATGGCAACAATGCGCCAGATGAGAGCATCCCAGGGAGGACAAAAATGGCAGGTCCAGCGATGCGCAGGTGGAGGAAGGCGGTGGGCGAGGGCAGAGGAGGATGGGGCATGGTCCCATATATCCTGAGACTTGCCGAGGCTGCGGTGCTAGAGAACGCGACTGCGTGAAGGTGCGTCGGCTGGGCATTCCGGTATGACCGTTGTTGGCCTTCAGGCTGTCTGAGCTGTGGGTGGACGGCGCAGGACTGGGAGCACGCGGGGCTTTCCGATTCATTTCTCCGCGCTGTTGCGTGTCTCAACAACGCTTGGAACCGTGTCTCCCAATAACTGTATGCGAGTCATTGTCGGTCTCATCGTCATCGGTGCTCAAACCAGATGCAGAACTGACAAATAAGTCAGCGACTCTCCGACACACCCTTTTTTTCTCTCCTTCCTCGCGACCGTCAGGATGCTGTGGACGTATGCACACGACAGGAAAATATGAGGGAATGTAATCAGGGGCAAGTGGGAGAGACTCACCTAGAGGAACCCGCTTGATAACTCGTGCTCCAATCTAACATCGGCACGCATGTACCGCCGCCCGACATACTGAAGCCCGCCTCAAAGCCGCTGCATTATATCTGGCTTAAGGAGGGTTATGAAAAGACACTCAAAGGTATCAGGTGCACAAAACAAAAGAATGAAGGGTCCCTTTGGTATGACGAAAAGTCACCCTCGTCTCCCCCCCACCCGACAACCAAATAAAGTCACGTGCTTCAATCGGATCGGTCCGGCAAGTTCAAAATGCGTTTGCAACATTATTTTTTTTCATCACAAGTTCAGAGTTCGCAAAATAATATATATATATATGTATTCTACATATTTACAATTTATCTAAGGCTAAAGGAGGGGAGGGGGAAAACCCAGGGAGCAAACCCTCCTCTTGCACAGGAGAGGGTGTCAATGCAGAGGCAGGGAGTGCAGGGGAAGGGGGGGAGGGGTTGATGCAGCGCGCAGGCTGGGGGCGTCGACACAGCACACAGGCCGGGGGCGTCGACACAGCGCGCAGGCTGGGGGCGTTGACGCGGCGCACAGGCTGGGGGTGTTGATGCGGCGTGCAGGCCGGGGGCATTGACGCGGCACGCAGGCCAGGGGCGTTGACGCAGTGCGCAGGCCGGGGGGCATTGACGCGGGGCGCAGCGGAGGGAGGCATTGGAGGGGGCAGGAAAGACAAGAGGAAACCCCCTCCGACTCGCGTTTGGGGGCGAGGGAGGGGGTGGCGGTTGACAGAGTACGGAGGGGGGGCACCGACGACCAAAAAAGAAACCCCAGCCACTCGCGTTTGAAGCGAGGGGTGGGGGTTGGGGGCACGAGACAAGGAGGGGTGGCAGGAATCAACAAAGTCTCGTGTAAATTTCACGTGACTTTGTTTGGTTGTCGGGTGGGGGGAGACGTGGGCCAGCTATCATGACCCCAGGGAAGTGCCGTCAGACCCACGAGGTAATCGTCTTGTTTTGCAGCGCATCCACGCACTTTGCCCGGACGTTCGTTGTTCGTTCATTTTACCATGATTGTCCAACCGCTGTAGTTGCTTCGCCCATGGTACATCAACAATGACAGTTTTTTGTTGTTGACTCGCCTGAGATTTCATTTTCAGCACGGTGGCTAGGTGATCACGTCACAATGACACATCGGGCTTGCCTTGTCACTTTCGCTTGCACTCCTTGACATGCCCATAGTTGACCGCTCCGCCTTCCACCTCCCACCTCTTGGCATTGAATACCACACATTGCGTTACGATCAAGGAGATACTTTAGTTGCAACCACGTCCAGAACGCCCTTCCCTATTTGACCGCCGTTCAACTGCACGAAAACCTCCCCTGCGATGTTGAACCCAGACCCAGAACCGGTGTCGACGGCGGTGACGTTGATCGACATGCCCGCCAGTCATTGCTCCGGAATCCGCCGCAGTTACGTGAGTTCTACCATGACGTCGAACGCACCGCCTCCGAAGGGAAGGTCGGAACATCGCTGAACGTCGGGAATTGTGCGACCCGACTGTTCGTCTCGTTCGAGCACACGACGCTATTCAGAGAGCCGTTCTTGTTGTCGAATGTGGTGTCGGATGCTCTCAGGGTCGGCACTGGCACATTGGGCTCCTGACTGACCAATATACATCACCAAGGTATGTGTTACTGAACAACCAAAAATGGTGCATCGCACCCACGCTCGCGCCCACAGACCGATGCACCGTTATCGCGATACTCTACCCTGTCCGCATGGTGATGCCAACTCCTATAAAAAGGTGATGCTTTGCTTCCAATTCGTCAGCGGCAATAACTAACTCTTGTGTTGTGTCTTCTCGCAGCGCGTCAGAAATACGAGATGGATTTAGTACAGTCGTCTATCCGTGCCGAGGTCAACCGCGGGACATCTCAGGTGCCAAAAAAAAGGTGAAGCTTACTCCGCATATGCGATCGCGAGTGCAAACAAACTCGTGCCGGAAAGCAGCTCTTTTGACGTTGCATGTCCCGATGACAGTTGAAACTCAGAGAAGGACTGTGATTGTTCGACGGTCTCCCCGCTGTACTTCATCACCAGCTTAACATGCAGTGAGCTGTACCTGCCTCGACATCTTTACCGGTGTTACCCTCCCTTGCGTTCGCCGCCCGCGCCCACACCCCGGGATACTTCTCAGGTATGTGTTTGGCCTCCTCGCTGGCTTGCCTCGCTGATGGCCTCTTTGCTGTCATCCATGCTCATGCACTCTCCAATGATGCACTTGCAGTTTCGATCGCCCACGATGCCCACACGCTTGCCATGACCATGACCCCCCTGCGATTGGGACTGCCCGCCCATCATCTGCACATTCGTTCTTGTGTTCTACTGCTGTAGCAGCTGTGAGAAATTTGCTCATTCTGTGGGTGAGCTCATTCTCACTTATAAGTTGCCATCAGCGCTTTGCCAGTCGACGCCATCCGTAGCCACTCTCCCTCTTCCCTCTCCAGTAGCCGGACTATTTGGTGACCCACTGTGTCTGAGCTATATTTGACTTGCGGACACCTCAGCTTTTCACTGCTTCCGCAGTCGTTTCCACGACTGTCTTCGCCCAGGATCACAGGTCGGAGTAATCTGAGGCCCAAATCACTGGTACGCATCATTGCCGTCGATTCGCCTTCTCCGTTGCCCTTTCTCGTTCTACTGTCGCTAATCAAATTTAACCAAAATTAACAGACCCAAAAGCCAAATGCACGGCATATATTTACATGCCCGTTGCCCGGAACATTCGCAACTTCCCCATGACATGGCAGCCTGCTCCGACTCTCCTCGCGAGCGACACTGCCATCCACGCTCTCTGGACGAAAATCGCACCCGGCCCTCAGGATATCTGCTGTAAGTCACTCTCCAGTTGCTGCTATGATGAGCGATGAGTTCCAACGGACGAACTGGTTCCATCCCCCTCGATGAGTCTCCCATCCTTTTCATGTTTTGTAATGAGACGCATCGTCTCGAACGTGATCTTTCTTTTTCTTTGATGACTTATTTTCTCTCGTAACCTTTGTTTTTTTTAGGCGTGTGACTGTAAGGAGACATCCCGAGGACCCCTCGGCGTTACGTGATTTTCATTCACGTTCGGGTATATAAGCACAAAGTACAGTTTGAGACTGAGTCAAGGTAAGAGCATTTATTGCTTCGTGAGAGACTGGACTGATCGGGGCATCTGTAGTCCGTACGGACGCAGATAGACCTGCGAA
The DNA here is from genome assembly GCA_022376525.1 of Russula vinacea. Lineage (NCBI taxonomy): Eukaryota > Fungi > Basidiomycota > Agaricomycetes > Russulales > Russulaceae > Russula > Russula vinacea. The sequence continues at coordinate 70,264 of WTXL01000105.1, read as the reverse complement.
CAGCCTAAAAATGGCAGTTTGCGACGCCTCCGTTCCCACAAGGAGCCTTGAAGGAGGATACTAGGATAGCCGATAACCACATTTACTACTCATCGACGTGGGTCTTTGCATATCAACTATCTCTCGCCTATGGTCCATCGGAAGAATCTGCCAAGGTGCAGCAGGTGGCGAATCCCAACTGCAGAGGTACGCTTCATTCTCCTGCTATGCGTATTGGTTTGTGAATGAACATGGCTTTTGGCCCTATGAGCAACAGTCCACGTACTGCATCAAGGGCAATCCACATCCTCGACGATGATTCCCTTCTCCATCATCCATTTCTTTTTGGCGAAGGCGAGCATGAAACTGTCCGTCTCTTTGGCCGGTCGGGGGCATGTGTCGGCGGACATTGGTCGTATGTTTTCGAAAGACTGCAAAACGTCCGAGTCATACTCGGGTCATCATCGCGGCCCCACCTGGGTGTTTCCTTCGTCTGTTCATATGGCACGCCTGTCGCAGACACATTCACCTCCCCTTCCACCTGTCATCGATTATCTTTATGATCGCGACATGCATCCATTGTGTCGCCTTCGGAGGTCTGTTACAAGTTTGCAGAAGCTCATCGGGGGCCATGGATGAAGAATATCTAATCCTGGAATGCCTGATCATAGAGCGTCCGTTTGAGGACAGCAGTAGGAGTTGATACATCCAGAAACACTTCAATCGCCACATCTACGCCACCTCTCGCTGAAAGGTTTTACAGGACCCTCTCGATAGGGTCACTCCATGCTGTGGGCCTTTGTCTTACTTTCTCTCCGGACCCATCCACCTACTTCCATCCAAATTCTCCGCTCCATTGGCTTTCATCTATGCCATGGCCAAAGACGCCTGCCATTCTCTTTTCCCTCGCTGTTTTCAACCGTGCGACAGAAAGACAGCTCACACATACGCCGGTGATTGTCCGATCATAATACCCACCACTCATCACGCTCCCAAACCTTCGCCTCGAGAAGCTCCGAGTTAACTTCCTCAACCATTTCATCCCACGTCTCGAGCAGTTTATGAACACAACAGAGAATCTCGGCGCGCCATAAATGTCGACTGCTGGCACCTCGATTGGTAGGTATCTTCCGCGCACAAATTTCCAATTCGCTCGACCAGAACATATCGCCCTCGATCACGAGGTACATGACTTGTTATCTGAAGAACGCCATGAGGTCGACCGCCGCGTGGCGCAAACTTCTTACTGTAAGCTGTTTAGGAACGTGAAGACCCTTCGGATCGACGATGGGCTCGTCGAGAATCTCTCTCTCTGCGATCGGACGATCGAGAGCTCCCTGTAGAGCTTTTACCCGAGCTGCAAGAGGTCACATATTCCGGGAGTGGCAAACCTGGTGACGCATTTAGTTCGTTCATCGATGCTCGCCAGAACTGAACACGGGTCGCCCCATAACCCGGTCTATCCAAGGCTATCCGTAGGCTCGTCGAAGTCGTCCTTTGAAACCTCCCGCGATCACATCGACGAGCAGTGGACCTGGCGGATATTTGAGCCCGGCCTTCCACGCACGAACCAACAAGTTGTTCCTCTATCGACCAGACCGTTTCCCATTCCTTTGTATTTTTATCACCGGCTTTCGTCCGCACCGCAGCCAGGACCTTCACATTATGGATTTTGCGTCACCGAACATAGGTGTATGGCATTCCCATGGATATGTAGAATGTACCCGAGATTACCAACGCCCGCGGGTGACGCCTGGTAAGGCCGGCTGCCGGCGGTAACCCCGCGTGAGTCAGGCGAGCGTCATCTATGTGATCTCTCCTCTGCAGCCCCATTCGCCATCTTTTAGTTTCTTGGATCATACGCCTAACGGGGTGCCCCGACCGCCGAACGTCGAAAATTAGCACCGACCGAGTCTAACCGACTAGAGTATCTCAACGTTTTGCCACATATACCGAAATAATGATACACACGTTTACGGTTCCTACACACGGTGTTTAAACTACAGTCGACTCCCTCATAACCCATACCCCTTTTGGAGCACACCGGAGTCGTGCCATTCGAGGGAGTCCCTTCTCTTAGTGATATTCTACTAATACATAAGAGCATTTATGATAATCCGTGACAGCTATCCCGTGCGGAACTACGGATGGGTCATAAAATGTCCCAGAAGGGGTATGGGTTATGAGGGAGTCGACTGTACTCGAAAACGGCCTTCACAACCCCTCTTTTTCAATGTCGCTATCCGATTGTCCTTTTCATTATGGCATGTTCTCACAATTTCTGTTTTCTGTTTTGCGCCTCCCTTTTGATCGCGTGGACGGCGCCGCGGGAAGAGTGGTCGACAATTCGCTGTTGGGCAAAGACGGGGTAACGTCTCGGTTGTGGAGGTGAGACGAATACCGTGTCAGGGTTGAGGAGGAGATCGCATTTTGTTCCGCGAGAAGATTCGTTTATTTTAAAACAATCAAGACGTAAAGAGAACCAATAAATCAGTGTCAGGCTGCAGATTTTGAAGTCAATGGTGATAGATGTTGGCCCGATATAGCCCACATCCTCAGACGTCCCTCACGCCGCAGTGCAGGACGTGACGGAAAATAATGAAGGGAATTGTGCCGCGAGGTTTGAGAAACATCGTACGAGGGAAGAGGGGGAGAGAGAATGGAAAAGAAAGAGAGAGGTACGAGAGCGATAGTGATCGCACTCGGAAAAGGTGGGGTTCGCACAACGCAACTTGATAGAGATTTTGGTAGATTAGTCAGTTTTAAATACACGCAAAAGACTATGTTACCAAGCCTATAGAAGGGAGATGAAGGGACTGTCCTCGAGGGGATAGTAAGTAGTAAGTATGACAGGAGGGAATGGAGGGTACGGCGACCCAAGGTCCAAAGGTAAAATGTAAATGAGGTCGGCGGCATGGCGATATTGGAACGGAAGTCCGAAACCGCTCCGTTCCACGCGCAACGCAAACGGGTTCCTTACAACAACATTGGCATTGGAAATTTTGTATAAATTGCATTAGGCGTGTCCTCTAAGGTGGCCTATCGTACATTGCAGTGCATCGACTGGACAGTGGCTGAGTGAGCACGATGTCTCCCGTACATATCGTCACAAGGCCAGGGTTTTTACATTTGGCTACGGTCTCTGGGACACCGTCTCGGAGAGGGTCTACCATCCTCGATGTCGATAACGCCAATAAGCGTGAGGTCATCCACTGAGCCATCGTATTCCCCGCCAAAAGCTGGTCAGCAGTTAAGGTTTCTAGCAAGGAAAGACATGCCATTCGGGGCTATCTTGTAAAGTCTAAAGTCCCGAGAACACAACGCGATCGCGCGCAAAGTCCAGCAAGGACCGGACACGGCGGCCTTTGCTAAGGACCAATCTGGCCGATGTTGGCATCTAATTGCCACAACGCCTCCTCCAAGGGCGGCATCAGGAAAACCTGAAAGTTCTTACTGAGAAGCTTTTGATCATGTGCCATCGTGGAAACGAAATATGAGAGCTGTAAACTTACTTTTACATTTGGATTGTTCGCCAAGGCTTCCAGTGCCATGACGGATACACCGGCCTTTTGGGGGAGAAGATCACCGCGGTCAGGGCTGCCGCCTTCAAGCGCCTTCACACCGAGTCAGCAGGCTGGCACAAAAAGGAGCCAGAGGCGCAGACCTTCCGCGGATTTTCTGACGCTTTCCCCCTCAGTAAGTCGTTGGTAGAAGCCGTTGCGTGCTACAGCGGTGACGTCACAAGCAAAGACGAACCCAGTACACCCTCCCGTATTGTCTCGACATTGTGGACCAAGTTGTCGTGAAAGGGAGCGAGCGAACGGCCTACACGGCGTCATCTACGCGTCCGTCCATCCTGGCATGGATGGCGGGCTGACCGATCTCCTCAAGGCGGCCTTTTCACCACCTCGGAGGTAGGGTCCGGGTCTTCAGATCTCGTCGTTGTCCAGAGACTGGCGGGCCATCGCTTCTTTAGAAAACTGGGTATGGTGTTCCGAGACGTAGGTGACGAACGCGACCGAGCGATTTTGGAGGACACTTACTGCGGAGCAGAAGAAAGAAAAGTCGCAGAGATGAGGATGGCCAACAGAGAGAGAGCACGGACAGATCAGAACGCACCGTGTTCGATCTTATCCCATTCCTTGAAATCTCGGTTTACAACCTCTTCCGTCTCAGGACCCGCGCCCGTTTCTTTGATACATCCGAGATAAAGTGTGCGGTTTTGTCGTGTAAAAGTGCCAACACCACCGCGACCCATGTCGCTGCGATCGTCGAAAACTTGTCGGGCGCAAAGGAGACCTTGCTCGAATCGGGCAACGTGCGTTCTGGGTCTAGTACCCGCTGAGGAGCGTCTGCAGGTACTCGCGCTCACAGCCATGAGGGCAGCGTCCTCGGGCAAAGGAGAGACAAAAATAACGCAGTATGCCAGTTGTGTTGCGTGCGTCAAGCTGGCATCTTTCTTGATGTGGCAGCGCCTTTGAGATTTAGCTTTACTGCAAGAAACTAATTGGCCCACGACCCGAGCCGAAGCCGAGCAGGGGGATACGCACTTGGAGTAGTTGTCCTCCCTGTCACCACTCTCCATCTGCCCGCTTGTTATACCATATGTCTACCTCAGCAGTGAAGCCAGGGTCTGCTTCAGGCATGCTTTGCGTGCTGGCACGGCACAGAACATTTGGAGGGTGGGAGAGATTGGTCGACACAAATAGACCACGACATGACACAAATAGACCAGTACCGTAGACGTCGAACAAACGTTGAACGTTGAACGTTGAACGTTGAACGCTTGAACGGCTTGGCTACTAATTGGCTAATGAGCCAATCGATCGTCTGATCCACTCTGCTCACCTTCGTCGGACTCCAATCATGGAGCTGAACGAAGTAGAGGGCGGGAGGGACAACAAGGTCGCGTGTGGAAAAGGATAGCTACCCAACAAAGAAAAGATGTAAAATGCTTTGCACAATGAACTAGGGGCGCCACAGCCGTGGCGGGGTCCGACTGTTTGAGCCGGAGTGCATTGGGGCTTACACGAGAGTAGTGCCGGGGAGGAAAGAAACTGAGATGCATTCAAGTAGTACAAGTACATGAGACTGTAAGATTACAAAGATAGGGATCCGAACGAGTGGGAAGCGACTGCGCGCAAGAGCAACCGACACACGCACCGTTTCGATGTGGATGCCGGGCTCAGGTGGTTGCTTCATGCCGAAGTTGAGAGGGAGCGGATGGCCACGAGCATATGAACATATGGTTACAAAATCGGAAGCAGCACAGCAGAACGAGTCGATTAGAGAGGGACGCACAGGCGGGGGAATCGGGGCTCACGGCCCAGGCTCAGCCTTGTGCTTTCCTTTTGCACGACGATGGGCCGGGTCCGGCCTCGGCGTTGCCGTCTTCGTCGGGCTGGGAGAGGAGGTGGGGGACAGATTGGCAGACAGGGGGGGACTAAGTTTAGGTCAGCGTAGAGGGAGGGAAGAGTCGAAGGTGGACACACCGTTACGATGCCCGTCGTGTCGAGTGCAGCCATAATTTTGGACGTCCGCTCTGGCTGAGGAGACACGGGAGGGTGTCAGGGAGGAGCGTGTGTGGTTATTTTTTGTCGCTTCTCTGGCGTGCTGTCGGAGAAGGGAGAGTTGAGCAGTCAGGGAGGACGGTCGATGGTGAAGCGGGCTGGATACAGACGTGATCGTGGAAGCTTCGATCTCGTGCACACGTACTCTGTCGCGTACTCTTGCACGGTGAGGAGAAACTGAGTTATGAGGAGCAGAGGAGCGGGAGAGTCGGGTTCGAATCACGTGAAACTTGGAGGATAACGCTGCGTATCATAGAAGGAGAAAAAAGAAGCAACAGGTATCACAGGAGCAGCAGCTATAACGCAACCGCGTGTGGGGATTGGGAGAACGAACGCGAGCTCCTCGACGGCAATTTTCTCCTCGTCATCGGGAGCTCTGAGTGCTGTTAGGGCCCTCAAATCTGAGCCAAGTTGCGAACTGTGGGCGAGTTGGGTGAGCGTGGACACACGCGCGGCAAGACAGATCACTCACGGGACGGGCCCGCGACCTTCTCCTCCGTTTCCGTCTCCAGTCCAGTGGCAGGGCTGCCAGGATGGCCAACACAGGGTTGCGAACACGGGCGTCGTTTGGGTGGCGTTGGCTGCCCGCCGGCCTTGCCATCTGCAGCGACGTGTTCGTCAAAGACGTGTCAGACAGACGACAGGGGTAAAAAGATCTTCGAGTCAGTTACGCGGAACGGCTTGAGCATCCATACTTACGACAGCCCACGCGTCGAACGCTGCGTTGAAGCGGTCCGGCATATCTCGCCAGGTGACCAGGTTCAGGCCGTTCAGTGCGGCCTGCAGCGTCGTAGCAATGTCTGTCGTGCTGCAAAACGGTCGGAGCACGAGTATCAGCCAGCGAGAGCGCGTAGCAGTGAGAAACACTGTACACACGCACCTGTCGAGTCTCGGGTGAGTCAGAATCCGGACCGGTGGCAACGAGTCGTTGAGGGGGGAGGGGCTCGTTTACACCGAAAGCGGATCAAGCAGACGTCGTAGACAGGCACGCGTCACGGAGGGAAGGGAGGGAAAGGCCGAAAACGGGGCAGCAGGAGACAAGACTTACAAAAGATACTGCAGGTGGGTGCGAAAACGTACGATAGAACCAACCGGAGGCCTTCGAATACGAACAAAACCAAGCAGTCGGACCATCAGCAACCGAAACTGGGGTAATGGGCATAGACGGGAGAGCAGACGGGAGAGGAGCGCAGCACGAGACGACGAAGAATCCTTTCCCACTTCTCGTGAGTGGGAAGCTTGATCACGACTGTCAAACTCTTGTGTGACCGATAGATTCGGTCAGTTCTCGGCCTCGGGCTTGCTTGCAAGGAGGTGCAGGCGAGGGACGATGACGTCGTGTCCGAGCAGTGGTGGTTGAGGAGAGGGCTGGGGCAGCCTCGCTCAACAGAGGCTCTGTCTTCCTCTTTGTCGGTCATTGTGGAGAACTGTGGCTCTGCTGAGTTCTTTGCCGGGGGTGGTGGGGAGGGCAGGAGGAGGAAGCACAACAGAGATGTCGACTTCGATCATGAGGGGGAAAGGGGTGAGACAGGCGAGGTGGGAGGCAGCAGTGTAACTTGTTGAATTATAAGGTGGACCACATGGCTGCGTTCGTACAGACCGCTCCGGCACCCCTTCCCAACAGTCTGAGCCGTCCGGGGTGCCAACGTTTTCGATATTCCCTGCAGCGCGGGCAGGTTTCCTCGGACTTGGACCGCATGTGGCAGGATCGAGCAATCAGAGGCTCTCCCTGACACAACATTTATTCCCCCATTTTTCGTACAATTCACTCCTCCAGTACTATACCTATGATAGCATAGCTACCGGTGTCGAGATCTAGGGCCATTCGCGCGACAGTACTTGCTACATTCTCGATTTTCATCTCCTTCGTGCACGCTTGAACAAGGCCCGGCAACTCTTCCTCTCCCTTCTTTCCCTTTTCTTCTTTCTCTTCTTCTTCCTCTCTCAACGCGTTCCCTACTAGGGAACCACGACGTACTGAGCTGCCGAGGCCTACCGCGCCTCTCTCTCAACTCTCACCCTCTGTCCTTCTTCCAATCTCCTTCCTCTCGAACTCACTCGCGCGTCCTCTCGCGCAACAGAGTCAAAACGTGTATCTGTGCGCTCCCTTTCGTTTGACCAAACTGATTGTCCCACTGCAGTGTAGGGGAGCGATTTCGGACTTCCGAGATCGCCATGCCGCTGAGTACCTTAGGTCGTCGCATCCTCATTATCCCTACTATGTCCTTCAAGGACTCCCATCTCCCTGTCATAGACTTGGTAATCGCATGTATATAAACTAACCAGAAATCGCGTTAATCGGATCGAATCGAATCGACGGATCGAACGTCATATGTATAAAGTAGATTTATTCGATCCGATTAGATGTTATCTGAGGAAAGAGAACGACAACGATGACATTTATATTCCGAGATCTTATCGACGGAAGTCTTGCGCCCCACCGGCATGTCCACCTCGGGCTGATTTGGTTGGATTTCCGATCTAACCACAGGTTCCCTTTTCTGTTCTCATCTAATGTTCGATCTTATTCGCTCCGATTAACGCGATTTCTGGCTGGGAGGCCCGAGTGCTTTTCTCTCCCCTTCCTGGACGCAGCACCCTTCACCACACGCTAGATACATGGTGTAACAAGTGAGCGACCAGCATGGCTGGGGATCATACACGGTACACCTCTTCGGGGTCTCCAATTCCACTCGGAAGGATCACAAACGTCGTTTCTGCCTCCTGCAGGCAGGGCGAGTCATAAATCCTGCAGATTCGAGTATTAGTGCGGCCTTTCTTGAGCTGCAGGCTGGGGTCGACATTCAATCAGCAATCAGCCTCACTTCCTGGCTCAGAGGATAGAACACGAACCGCGTGGTTGAAGCGTGTGCCAAAATGTTCCCGCCAATCGGCTTTTTCTCGTTGGATGCGTATGATCCGGCGCCGGCATCTGGAGTCGACATAACTTGGTTAGAGAAAACAACGGCGATGTCAAACTGAATCGCAATGTGAGGAATTTTATTGAGCCACCCGTGCCCGACAAACCTCATCGGCTAGCCGTCGTAAGATCCGGAGGAATTTAGAAAGATGTTCCTGTCGTGCAGCAAGCTCTCCACGGCCTACGTATTCGCTGCGGTATAACGCCGTCGCTGAGTCCACGATCAACAAGGCGAACCTTGGCCGCCACCGTGAGTGCGAAACTGCAAATCCCTTCGAAAGCAAATACATACTTTGATTCGGACATGAGCGCACTTGCTGCCGTGAGGAGCTGGTGCTGATGATCTGCGTTGAATGCTCTTGCATACGCGACATTATCAAGCACGCCTGATCCATCCAAACCGCACTGCTCTGCAACAGCAAGGAGGCGGACGGGGCGGAAAGTTCCTTCTGTGTCGATGTACAAACACTTTCCCGCCCCGCCACCCATATCGACAGGTAATTGGCAAGTTACAGCGAGAGAGTGACACAGCTGAGACTTTCCGGTCCTGGATTCTCCAAAGAGCTCTGTGATAGAGCCTGTCTCTATGCCGCCTGTATGCTAGGTGTCATGCAAAATCCTCCCATCACGACACGATGCACGAACCTCCTAAAAGGGTATCAAGGTTCTTGGAGCCTGTCGTGATGTGGACGAGCTCAGATCTCCGTGCATGCACCTCAGTGGCGCTTTGGAAATCCAGGAGTGTCTTGCCTGCGAGCTTCTGCGCTATGGGTCCGTGAGCATCGAAAGCGCTTGGGGTCGACTAGCACCCACCTTGGGCAAGGATCTTTTCCGCCTTCTGTTCAGATAGCCCTTTTATGGTTATGAGGGTTTTCTTGGGAGTATATGCGACGGCCTCGACGGTGTGAAAGCCAGCACCTGTCAGCTTCTTTACGTCTTGTAGATGTATGCCGGCTTCCTGAAGCTTTTCTATAAACATAGGGTCAGAGACTTCTTGTGGTCCTTGGAGATCTTAGGAGGGATGTGACATTGAGAGGTGAACAGAAACCTGCTTGAGATTGGACCGCGAACTGGTCATGTGGACCCGCGAATTGGTCACGTGGACCCGTTACAGAAGCTCGCGGGGCGGCGGCTCGGGAATCCGGTGGCTCAACCAAGCTCGCGTGCACTCAAAAAATGTGCGCACCGACCGCGCGCCCCCTCCAACGACTCGGCACGTTCCGAAAACTACGCACAGTCGTACGACGGATCTCCGGCGAATCAGGATGCAGCGGCACCGGCTCACAGCGCTCACCGGTCACCGGTCACCGGTCACCGGTCACCCCTCAATTATACCCAAAACCCCCTAGCTAGATTTCATCAAGACTCACAGTGCGCGCGGGCAACGGGCTCGAACAAAGCATGCCCCCAACGCACGTCGACCCTGCAATGCATGGCATATTAGCTTGTAATGTAGATAGGTTTTCAGCCAGAATCCCAGCGGAGGGCAGTGTCCCTCAGGTTTCATCTCGCCTGTTTCTCAGTCTTTTCTCTTCGTTTCTTTGCGATCCCTGTATTAAGCCGTACCGCCTGCCTTTGTAGAAGCTCCAGCACGCGTACAGCGGGGTATCGAAACCATTCCCAGCCTCGGCACCGCCTTTCGCTGATCGCCAGAAGGGGGATATAGGATGACTATGATGGACCAAGGTGATGGCGCGATCTACATTCGATGATGAATGCAGGAAATGCATCACCGGTATTGCCACTCCCTGTAGCTCGGGTAACAGCTCCAAAGAAAGCTCTCCATTCTCTGAAACGACCCGAGAGTCGACTCGACCGCATTGTGCTCTTCAGATGACCGACCTCGTGTCCAATAAATTGTGAATCATTATTGGCAATAATGATGTTCCACCGCAGAGGACCCATCACAGGCCGCGCAAGTCCTCGTGGGTGCGCAGGAAGACGGCTGTATGACGTCACGGTACACCAGAGGCTTGTGAATAAATCCTCTTTTTCGGAGCCCTTCTTCGAACGTTTCACTCATTCTCGTTTCTCTTTCCTTTCTGCCCTTTTCTCGCCGCGTAGCTGGGAACCACAGCGTACAGGGCCGCCGACTCGGAGCCGACCTGTGTATCCATCTCCGCTTCCACGCTGATCACATCCTTCGTCTCCACCTATCTCTCTTCCCCCTCGGACTCACTCGCGCTCCGCCGCGCTACATTTGACTGCCCAGGGACTTTCCTCGCATCCCCGTTTTGACGCCCCGGGCCTTCGGTTGTCCCAGACAACCACTCCTTTCTCCTTACGACCAGTCACGCCGCCGCCAGCAATCACAGAACCAGCACGGCCCTGTTTATCTCCCAGTCAACATCTGCTCAACCTGTTGGACCACCAAAAAGGTCGAAACTGTCGTTTGCTATATACCCTTTGCACTTAGGGATCTATGCAAGTCCTTGGACGGCTACCTGGCGCGCGACTGGACCAATCTTAGGTCAGACTATCTGCAAACTCACACGTGAACGACGAAGAGGACGTGCTCCAGCAATACCTGCACTTCTTAGTCCTCAAAAAGCCCCTGCGAGACTCGCACCGGCTCACCAGCGGCAAACGCGACAAGGCATTTTGGTTTGGGTTCCATTCCAGAGACCGCGCCGAGATGTATGCGGGGCTTATCACCAAATACCCTGTTCAACCCACCGGATCTTCATCATTTCGGCTACCTAGATGTCTACAAGGTGGCTAGGACAACATCCTTGAGCAACCATCTGCTGGACGACCCCTGTGATAAACCCCAAGGTCCCGCTCAGAGCGCACCCGGGAGTGATGGCTCGACTCGGAGGAGCCCGCCTACGGTGGAGCAGACCCCAGCCACGGAACTTACGAGCGCCCACCTTCACCAGTTGACCCTCGAGATTCACATCTCCGACCCACCGACGCTCGACCTTCCCCTCCAGAAACAGAAATCAAAGTCGTCCGCTTATAGCAGCCCACTCGGGAAGAAGAGTGTTGCGAAATGGAGGACCCCGTGAAGCGCACGGGCTGTCGGTACGCAGTGCTGTGCGCACGGTGTGCACACAGATCCCCCAACGTCGCACAGAGCCCGTACTTTCCCAATACATGCCAGCTCCCGCCTCCACTCTCACTGCTGCTCCTGCCCCCACGTCCTTGTCGGTGTACGCACCCGCTCCTGCCACTTTTTTTCCTGCCAAACTCCAGCATCGCCTCCTCCACCTGCCAGACATCCATTGGGACCCTGCAGTCAACCCCAAACTCAACGCATCAGACCCCTCCTCCTTCTTCCACCCCCGTGTCAGAACAGAAGGACGTTTTTTTTTCTGATCGAAGCCCAACCACCTCATTCTGGAATGCCCCACAGCACAGGAGTATATGCGGAGCGGGCGCGCTCTAGTCTCCGGCGACAGGTTTTACTTCGCCAACGGCCAGCCTATTTCCGACGACGGTGCCGGACGCGGACTTCACAGCATCGACACGTGTCTCGCGGCGCAGCCTCAGGCCTAGGGTGCTCCAGCTCCAGCTCCGACGCAGCAGGTCTCCTTTACGCCGCGGCACAGCATCGACAACCGCACCCCTGCTGCCCATATCGAGGAAGCTCACATTGCGCAGATTGTCGACGCCAGGAAATCGGGATTGGAGACAGACGAAGAGGACCCCTTCTTTCAAGTCTTTGCCACCGAAGAGAATAGGCAGAGATTTATGCTGCTTAAAGTTCCACCCACCTGCACCCTCGACTTCCTCTCCTGCTATCCCTTCCGCTGCCGCTGCCGCCCCGCTTCCCGTCTCCTGTATCAACACACCGCTGCTCTCGCTACTGTCGCACCTTTCCCTGCTGCCTTTGCCATCACCTCCGTGTCCGTTCCACCAGTTCCTGCCGTACCTTCAGTTTTCGTTCCTCCCGCCCCTTCTGCTTCCGTTCCCGCGCCCCCCCCCCCCGCCGTTTTTCTTGCTGCCACTTCTGCCGCCTCTACCGATGCCGCGCCATTCCGCCGCAGTTTCCGCCTCCATTGTCACCCCTTCCGCTCCCGCATCCGCCTCTATGTCAGCGCTGCAGAACACCGGCGATTTGTCTCGGAGTTGCAAACGCTGCCTATGCTTATCGAGGACAAGCTAGCCCAAACCACCCCTTCGCACATCCTCGCAGCTAGCCCCGCCATCCGGAAGGACCTTGTCTGGAAACTGCAGATCCGCCGCGTTGAACCAGCAGCTCAGAGGAAGCAGGACTCGGAGATGTCGTCCCGATCGTGGCACTTGCTGTTCCCCACCTTCACGGACAGTTGCCGACTGGTCTCAGCCCCCCAATTGTTCTTTCACATTCCATTCCCTCGCTCTCGACCTCTAAGTCCGAGCTGTGATTTCGTGCCGCCACGCATTCGTTTCAGGTTTCGGGCGGTCCAAATAACCCCTTTCTTTTTCTATTCGTTTGGGTAGAATGGGAAGAACAAGGAGCCTGACCCACCCAGCACAAGAGAGAGGCCGAGAAACACGCCGGAACAAATTGAAAACCTCATCCCTTTCGACATGAATCGCCAAATCCCACAAAATGCGTTGAAATTGAAAACCCCGGGAGGCTACATAGAATCATGCTCGGATTTATAGCTAACTCTAAACCATTGTACCAGAGCAAGGCCAGACGGAGGCGGAACGGCTTTCCACCCTCAAGCCACCCTCAAGCACAGTGCAATAACGGAGAGACAGATCGACGAGCTCCGTCCACCGCTACCTCCCCTTCGTGGCTGAATGCGCCGACCCCCTGCGTACGCCTGGAGCGTGTTCGGTTGCTGTTGCTGTCGCTGTCGCACACTGGCCGCTTCGATGCCGAATGCGTTGACCCCCTGCGCACCGTTTCGAGCGCGCGTTTTGCTGTCGCGCAGCTCGCGCTATGGCCCCCTCATCGCCGGATGCACGGAGCCCCCCACTTGCCACATTTAATCCACAGTCTTCACCACGGGTTTCCATTGAGGTTGAACCTCCACTTCTGCACGAGGAAAGCGCTCCGTGCTTGATGCATTCTCACCTACTATGACCTTCCGTCTTCAAGCTCTGCCGCGTTTGATCACGATCGACCTGCAAAGAGGCCAATCCGTCTGACTAGGCTTGCTGTTGAAATCACGCAGTCCACTTCTTCTGGTATTTACACGCTCTCCACCGAGGCAGCACGCGTAAGAGTGCTCCCAGCACTGACTCAGCAGGAGCAGGGGGCAAAAGCACGCACGCGGTGGAGCAGCGGCCCGGGAGGCCGGTGGGGGGAACACGGGTCACGGGTCACGAGTCTCGCAACCACGTCTCCAACCGTTCTCCACCGTCACCATCTTCTCCCGGATGGGCTCGCTTTCACAGAGCCGGCCTCCTGCGTGCCCAGGCCAAGAAATAGAAGACGTGGGGTGGATCGGAGGGATTACGGGCCAGGTCGACGCTGCAATCTGAGTTGTCCTCGAACGAGGCCGAGCAGGAGGTTCTAGATGGGTCGTCCGGGGAGGCGGTACGCCAACTTCTCTGCGGTTTTACAATTCGAGCACGTCCTTTCCTCTTTAAACTTTTTAAGAGACGTGTAATACGGTGCGTATCCTTCTTGGGGTATCCCATATCCTGAGCCCATCCTCCACCACCATCACCCTTTCCATCACCCATTGTTGTTCTTCGCCAAGTGGGTTGTTTCACAGGCCCGAATTTTGAACGCGCGCTACATTTTCATGCGTCATCTGCCCAGAACATTCACGGCTTCCTATCAGATCACATGGAGGCCTCCGCGCGAACGGTACTTCCGACCAAGCGCTCTGGACGAATATCGAGGGCGGCACTCCGAATATCCTACGACTTGGTGAACGATGTGTCTTCTGTCCCCTGCCTTGCCACTCCGGGAGTGGGGCATCTGGCTGCGAGTCACGTCCGGGACTGGTGTTTCATACCACGGTAACCACCTGTGAAGGTAGTCTAGCGAGCGCCGGTGTCGTACATTGAAGCATCATCCACGCTAGCCGAATGAGGGAAAATGGTGAGCTACGAGTTCTAGGCTTACCTATGGAGGCTTTGAGGGATTTCGTGCAAAGGTCCCTCAGCCGGTGCGCTGAAATCGTGCGTCCCTCGATCCCCGAAAACATGGGCTACATACCCGAACGCGGGTCGATGGGCTACGCGTTTTGTCGGGCCAAACTGCTCCCACGAAGTGCTCCATGGCTATCTCGCGAGCCAGAACCAGAATGCGGCAACGTTCTACATCAAGAGTATTATTCTCGGCGGGACACTTGAGGCGCAGTGCGGCCTTGCGTACGGGCATAAGGTTTGCGCTCGCGAGTGCTTCCCTCTTCTGATACCTGTTCCATGGTGTTTGTCTGTGACGGATAGTAACAGCCTTCGACAGCCAAGACGCCTTTGGCGCTCGGTAAGAACTCTATTCATCCCAAATCGGCAGTGCCACCCGTGCTCGTATAAAAAGTTCATTATCGGTTTGGTAGAAGCGATCAAGCTTGTCACTGGCGTCACACCTACACGTTGGCTTCCTTCCCATGGCGATGTCGATGTAAACCCCGTGTTCCTCGTCTCTTTGGATATTGGGAAATGTATGTTTTTTTATTTGAATAGGACCACATCCGCTTTATTGCAAATGAATTGGGCCTGCAGACCATTATCTGGAAGTTTGACTCGAACGACTGGTGCGTTGTGACCGACAGTATCATGCTAACTGCAGCTTGTTCATCGACAATCTGATCGCGAGCAGGTTTGACACGACCAGAGGCACCATGCCGACACGAACCGACGATGCGGAAGCAATCAACCCTTTTTGCGCCAGAAAATTGTTCGCATAGCTGTTTCACTCAACAAGATGCAGCCGTACGTAGAGCCAACTTCTCCTTACCCAACTTCCAGCCACGTAAGTAGTCCTTCGCTTTACATAGGGGTGAAAAGGGTTCATAATATGCCCTTGTTTTTTCATTACTTCTTCTCAGAAGTAACAGGACATATTCGATCAGCGCAACTGGCGCAAGCCAGACCCAAAGCCCGAGCTCCGCCACGAGTGTAAACGGTGAAAAGTTGTCTGCTGCTACCATCAGGGTGTTCTACCGCGGTATGTGATGGACTCGCTCTCTGCAAAGATGCTTCTCTCCAGATTCCAACGGACGATCTTATCTCACACCCCTCGACGACGAGTCTTCCTCTCTTTGGCAATGAAGCGCTTTTTCTCAAACGTTCTTGCTTGTGATAAATGGGCGATGTTGTTGTATCCGTCGCTTGAAGTGGACTCGAAGTGGACCTTATCGACTCGTCTTCAGGCGTGTGATGTCGATCCTGCCGCCGACTCGGCGGCGCGTTACAGGAATCCGATGGCTCGCGAATATGGTAATGATGGCATTCAGGGAGACATCTTGAGGGAGATTTTTTTGCTATGCTCATTCACGTTCGGGGCTTTCGAAAGGGTATATAAGTACAGTAACCTCTGCGAAGTGGAGTTTTAGGCTGAGTATATCTAGCTTCGTAATAGACTCGACCAAACGGAGTGTCCATACACCGGCGCCACCGTTCCCACAAGGACTACACGAGGACCACCCATGACCGGATGGCCTGTCAACCGTGTCTCTTAAACCACCTCCACTTCTTCCTTGCCATGGGTCATTGCACATCAACCATCTCTCGCGCCGGAAGAATTGGCCAAGGTGCAACAAGTGGCGAGTCACAACAGCGTCTCAACTGCCGAGGTACGCATGCTTCGTTCTCTTGCTATGCGAGTAAAACGGCCCATGGGCAACGGGCAACAGTCCGCGTCCTGCATCGATCCACAACATCGATGATGGTTCGCTTCTCCGTGTATTTTGTCTTTATCGGCCGTTTCTTTTAGGCGAAGATGAGGATGAGGATGCCCGTCTCATCGGATGGACGCGGAACTGGGACCGCGGACGCTGGTGGTATGAGCTTGCGCATGTTCGCCAAAGATGGCGAAACGTCACACTCGGGTCGGCATCCTGGTCTTTCCATTGTCTGTGCATATGGCAGACATGTTCGCAACGTGATCGCGTCCAGCGCGGCGTCTGCCTTTTATGCAAGTTTGCGGAACCTCATCGGGGCCATGAATATGAGGAATATCCAATCCTGGAAAACCTGATTATAGAACCACCGTTTGAGGACAATAGTATGGTCTTGATGCTTGCCGAAACCGCTCCTCCGATGGGATCTCGATTACTCACCACTGCTGTGGGCCTCGTCACACTTTGTCTCATCATGAACGATCCATCTACCTACTTTCATCCAAATGCTCTGCTCCGTTGGCTTTCATTCATGCCCCAGCTGGAGACGCTTGTGATCTCCTTTGTCCTCCCAGTCCTCAACCGTAACATGGAGAGGCAACTCACTCGCGCGGGTGTTAGCGCCGACTCGGAAGAACTTGTTCATCGAATCACCGCCCCTCGCCTCGAGAAGCTCAAAATTGGCTTCTATAACCGACTCACGTTTTCCTTCCCGCGTCTTCTGCAGCTTGTGATCGCAACATAGACTTAGATTCGACAGTGCAAAATTCTGGTTCTATGATATGCGAGTTTGTGTAGAGGTCTATCCCCGTGGGGAGACCAAAATCCGGGCTTTCTTCATAGATGCTCCCTGCGGCTGGCATCTCAACTGGCAGGTATCTTGCGTCGCGGACGATTTTTACTCGCTCGGCCAAATGTTCTCCTTGGTGGAGCATCTCACCCTTGGACACAATGTACTACATGATCATCTGAGGTCGACCGCACCGTGTCTTGGGCTGTTTCGGAACGTGAAGACAGCAATGTGCTTGTAAAGCAACTCCATAGCTGCCTGGAATTGGAGAGCTCCCTTTGGAGCTGTTACCTGAGCCACAATGTTCTGGGAGTGGCAGTGCTGGGCACTGCTGGTGATTCGTTCCGTCGTCAGGCCAGGATCAAGATGGTTCATATTCATGATGGGAACAAAACAGTAATCATATTATTTAGAATAGTTGTGTCGATGCAATGGTAGGAAAGCGTTGTTGCGGTGGCGGGTACAGAATCAGGCCCCGGGGATGGCGGTGATGGTGGCCAGGACGAGCTGTGTGCCGGTATCACGTGCAGAGTGGACACACCGCCCGAAAGTCAAAAATTAGACGTTCTCGATCAAACGTTGCGAAATCGACCTCTTTCTACACCATCTTCAACATCTTCAACAGAGTGGAAACCTACTTTGAAAACCTTGTGCAGTATGGAGGCGATATCTGTCGTCGTAGCGTTCTCCCAGGATGAGCCCGCTTTGAAGGGGAAAGACCAAAGTGGCCGCAGAGCCCACTTCCGCGCGACGCGTCCAGGCCTGGAATAAAAGTGTAAGATGGATTGTAGGGAACGCAGATGGCTAGGTTAGCGCCGTGATCTGAGTTGCCCTCTAGGCAGGCCGAAAAGGGGGTTCTAGAAGGCCCACACGGGGACACGGAACACTGCCGTCATCAAGACATAATCGTATACCTAATATGGCCGATTCACGGTGCACCTCAGGGTCTAGCTCACGATGCCATTTGTTTTGAGGGCCTTCTCGTGCCGGTGAGTGTGCCTACTTGAGGTGCCAGGTGCTGAGACAGCGGGATGCCGGACTCGGTGGCTTTTGCTGTGACATGAACGTGGATTGAGGAAAACTCGGCCGTGCATGCAGTAATCATCCCTGAAATAGAAAGGGGTGGCCCCTGGGAGAGCGTCGTTGGGTTCCTCGAATGCTCCAGCCTCAATGCGCCATATGCTCGAAAGAAAGAGCCCTGCGAATAACAGCCCGGTTAGCAAGGATATAGGTCGGCATCTTTTTGAACAACTTGCGTTTGAGAGGCGCTTGGGTGAGTTTCTGGTCATTGATGCAGCACCAGAAAGGGGCCAAGGCTGGACGTATCCACGGAGGGTGCAGAGCTCTTCGACCAGGTTAACGGTGTCCTCGTGAGATCTGGCAACGTTGGAGGTGTGGGCCATGTGCACCTCGCGATGCATGGCCTTGACGACGACTGTGGACGGAGTGTTTCTCCCCGGACAGTGTCAAAAAATGCAGGACTGTCCCCATGTCCGCGCTTCACGGCGAGCGGCCGCTGCCATCATCTGGGATGAGCAGGCCAGTGGGCAGGTGAGACGGTCATTTTTGGTGAGCAACTTGTCACCGACGTGCATTATGGCGGTGTTCTCGGGCGGTGTTGCTGTATTCTGTGGATACATACAGCTTGTGATACAAGTGATGAGGACAGCGAAGATGCTGGGGTGTGAGGATGTATCGAGAGGGTGCTACTGTAGATATATCACCAATCTTCCACATACTCAAGCCTCTCATAATCTGTGAGGTCCTCGAACACGGTAGCTGTGTCATCAATCTGAGCCCGTTTCTGCCGAGATGACCCCTGTCGAGGTGTCGCCATTACGAGGCAGAAAGACGACCAAGGAGGGGAAGGTTACGGAGCAGGAGCAAGGTGGTGTAAAGCGCCACGTCGCTCTGGCGTTTTTTCAATGAGGACAACATCAGCATCGCTTCGCCGCGGTGGAGGATACATAATAAGACATACTGTCTACTAGGGTGCCCCGGGAGACGGGGAAAGGTCCGACCGCCGTGAGGCAAAAAAAGCGCACGTAATAGGATTTTTCACAGTGGGCGATTCACTGTCGATTCAGTACCCGATTCAAGAGTCGATTTGAATTCTCAGATCGACGCAGAATCGGGTTTTAGTTCTGACATACCCCGGTTTGAACCGTTTGATGTCGAGTTTCACCGTTCGGGGTTTGAGTCGGCAAACAAGCCGATGGACGTCGTACTGGAGCACTGTAGAATTGTAGCTGCGTCAGGCGTCAGGCGCGCGTCACCTCGTTGTGCCTCCACAGTCCTGCTCATGTTAGCTAACATCAGCTCGCGCAACCTCCTGATCGGTGCCTTTTGTCCACGCTCTCGTTTATGCTCAGGCAGCACCCTAGCAAAGTTCTTTCAACTATTTCTCAGGCTTGTTCGTTCTTTGAGTAATACTGTGACAGCGTAGTTTACTGAGCTCGTCTTACTTTTGGGACTTTTGTCTTGAGCAATAAATTTCCAAGACGCACGGATACACACTATGGTTAAGTTTACAAGCACACGGGATGTTGTGTGCTTCACCGCGTGCCTTTTCAGAGAATCCACAAGCGACAGCGGAGGGCGAGAAAACGCTCATCTTCTATTTCCCCACACTCGCGCTTCAATCCAGTACCAGCCCAACCTCCATATGTGTGGTATCCATCGATATCGATTGTGTACGGTGTTGGGATGCGAGCAAAGGTAGGCGTGTGGGGTTAGGGTCGGCCGAAAGTGCTACCCCCGAATTGCAGCGGGTTGGCTGGGATTTGCGTTGTTGGTCCGGAGGGAGAGGCAGACAAGGATGATGTGCCCCTTATGTAGGAAGAACATAGCGGGAGGCATTGTGATCAAGGCACTTCAAGGCAGTGAGGAGATGACAGCCGAGTGAGGTGAGAGTGTCCGCACCTTGGCAAGTGACGCAGCTGTCCGAATCAGATCTTCAGATCTTCAGACTCCGTCCAAGTGCCGGGTATGCCGGCTAAATCGACCTTCAGTTGATTCCAAAACCTCACTGAACCTTCCAAAATCAACTTTTGAATCAACAGCCGAATCGACGGCGAATCGCCCAACTGTGAAACCCCTTATTGTCTGCCTTGCTAACCCACATAACGAAGCCGGGGGAAGCGAGGCTGCGTTGTCGAAACGGTGGCCGTTCTTCTGTGATTGACCTAAGCGGACGAGTAAAAAATTTTGAGGAAAGGGAGCACAAACCTCTTCGTCACATCTCGCACGGACCGAGCTCTGAAGGCCTGAAAATTCACGCCAGAATACCGCTCCATGCAGACGGTGCATTCCTGTACTTCGTCCTCGAATTCACGAACGCGATCCAAAAACGCGTGAATCGCGTTTTGCTGGTGCAGGCGGGGCATGGCAAGACCACCTCTTGAGAGCGACATCGTCGATCCCGATGTCGATCGCGCACATCATCTGTTCAAATGTTACGCAAAAACAAGGACAACGGAGTAGAGAAAGCACCCACAAATCTCAACCGGCGTCAGGGGAAACCGGAAGAGCCGAAAACCGGGGGTCGTTGCAACCCGGGGAAAAACGGACGATAGAACGGACCGCACTGTAGGTAGGTCGGAAATATCTGTAGATATGCAGTTACCTCGAGCAAAACGCCGCAACTGCCACCCCCAAACCGGGTACTCCCAGCACAGATGACATCCCGAATTCCAAATCAACATTGAGCATGGGAGGCGGGACGCGGGACGCGGGACTGCTGAAACGTTGGCCGCCATGGTGTGTACGCGGTGCCACTGGCAGGAGACGGGTACCCAAGCGTCGCAGTCCAAACCCCGAACTAAAAGCAACAGTTTCCGGCACCTTTGCGAATATGGCTCGAGCTTGTCGCTCATAGATGTCAAGGCGGATCCTAGTAGGAAAGCGGTCATGCAACGAAAGTCTTCGGTCAGCTGGGCATCAATCTACCAACAGCGGTGGTTGACTCACACAAATATACCAGAGAGTGCTGATTGCGAATATCTGGGGAGCCGAAATCCAGCTTAGGGGGGTGGGGGGGCAAGAAACGCAAGCTTGGGGTGGCGAATGCAGCGCCATGATGTGCGTTCCCTGATTTAAGCAACAAAGAACAGTGTGGTTGTTAGGATGTCAGTACAGTCTGTCTGTAAGCATAATCATGTCAGGGACAGTAGACACGCTGCAAAGACGATCTGGGGCGAACCTAGGGTTCGGCGGCACAACTTTGGCCACGATCTTCGTAATACAGTATCGGTGGCTGCTAGTATCAGGCGCAAGCTGGTTTCCCTGTACGTCGCAATGAGATGTCGGTGCGGTTCGAAATTGCCAGTGGATAGGTTGGGGATGTGGACAGGGTTGGTGTGGCGTAGCGACAAGTCACTCCACCGTGTTAATCGCCCTGTGAAACTTTTGCACTCCGCTCGCAGGCAATCCGACGTTGAATGTTGAACGTTGAACGTTGAACTGGACGTTGGACGTTGAACGTTGAACTAAACGTTGAACAGTCGCTGACTCGCTGAAGCGGCTGAACATTGAACCTCAGGCAGGCAGGGCGATTCAACCTCTCGTCGCAAGGATACTCATGCTCGATGCATCGGTTTCATCCGTTCAATTCACGCAAATGGGGGATTTATTTACGGTCAGATTCACACCTTCCTCCCAAGAGGGACGACTTGACATTGGTTCTTTTGCTAGACTTCGGTCGCCTCTCCTGCTATCCTCCCCATCCCCATCCCCTCCACACATCTTGGTTACAAACTGTGACCAGAGCTGTTCTGACCAGGAACGGCCCTCCCACGCCGTTCAGTTACGGATCATGCTGGCCCTCCTATGACAACCTCTCTCCATTGTCTTTGGTCCAAAGGCTTGTTCCATGAGCACAGTGGTTTTTACCTCTGCTCTTCCCACACCACGCACGGTGACCCGGTCTCATGTCCTCTATGCAGCGGCACTGTCAGTACGGTATTCTCCTGCTTCCGAGACTTTGCGGCGAATTGCTACAGACTACAGTCATGCCGGCAAATTGACGCAGAGGCGCTATTGCCATCAACGTGCCCTTGCCACCGGTCCCGAAGCCAAGGCGTGCAAGGCACGAGAAAGAGGGCTTTAATCGGGAACGACAGAAGACCTCATCGAGCACGCCTCACTACGGCGGCGGCGAGCGCACGACCGCATACACCCGTCTCCGAAGACCTGCATTAACCCATTGTCTTCGACACTCTCGTGCCAATTCTCCTCACCATGGGTTCCTGGAACGCGGCATTCCCGAGATTTCACCTCTTTTTCCATGCCCCTCTCCCGATGCGCACAAGAGTCGAGTAAGAGAGCTCAATCGGGGATAGCAAGGGAGATATCGAACTCGCTGCAGTTACGGATGCTCCTTCGTGCGGTCCCACTCTTCCCGACAACGTGAGAAAGGGAAATCGTGACCGACAACGCCGCTCTCGGGTTAGCTGGGCCGAACATCCTCGCGAGCGACCACCTGACGGCGTTATACAGTGAATTGTTCCCGCGCAGTCTCCTCCGCACTTGCCTTTACAGCAGCAAGCACCGATTCACGCCTTCCCCTCTGTATCCGAGGTCTCCCGCGTCGCATTCGAGGTCAGCTCACCGAGTATTTTCGGTGGATGTGCGTGCGTGAAGACACGAAATCCCCCGATGCGCCTCGGAATTCTTTACTTGAGCAGTGTAGTGGCTTCTACGTTGATCCATTTTGCGATAGGGATATTTTGTTTTTGACAATTTAGTAGCTGGCTTGATGTGAATTTACTGTAAGGCAGATTAGCAGTGCTGTCACTGGGAGAGCTGCCAACCACACGTCATTCTCGCGGTTTTTTCAATTTCTGATAATCTGTTCCTGTTCTCACAATAGCTCGGTTAAACTGGGGTTTTCCCGATGGTCCACCTATGCAGTACGCATTAGCGAGCGGTTTTCAAGCACCCGAGTGTCGCTCTTGGTGTCGCTGCACCTCCGGTCCGTGGAAGCGTTCCGCTACACGAGCTTCCGGGCTCTGGAGGCCGGGATCGGCCTTGGAGGTCCTGGGGTATTGAGAAAGGAAAGAGAAATATAAACGAGAGGGAGAGAATTGAGGGACTCGGCCCTCCTGCGAATTCTGCTCAAAAACTATGTACATTCTAATCTAATATGCTCTTCCCTCGGTCCGCGCGTGCTACATGTCCTATTCTACGCCCCTGTGCGCTTCGGGCTGCTCTGTGTTTCCCGAACAGACCGCGCCCTGCATGCCTCCTCGCGCGCTCACTCCTGGGCCTTGCATCTTGATGCTTGAACGTCCGGCCGCTCCGGCGTTGTCCTGGGTTGTGAGGTCCGACGTGGCAGAACTACACCCCGTTCAAGGCATGTGTCCGGGCTTTCCAAGTGAGCCTGCGCCGGGTCCCAGGCCGATTTGGGGTGATATTGAAAGGGGTTGGTTCGCTTCCACCCCGTTCCGATTAGCTCCTGTTGAGTGGTGTGACTCAGATTCTATGTCTGTCAGAATTGCGCGGTGGTAGGAGTGACGTTGTCACTGATGCGTGCTTGGTATCACGCCCCTCCGCATGAGATCAATCGTGGTCAATGGGAATGCGTCGCACAGGTGGTGACATTCGCTTACCTGGCATCATGAACCTTGCTGCAAAGCCTCTCATCGATCTTCGCTTGTTGTCGTGGAAAGGGAATGGAACCGGGTCCTCAGCGTGTCCTGAAATCGAAGTGCAGGCATAATGACAATCTTGTATACATATCCCTGCCACATGAACTTCTCATTGGATGGGCCGTGTGAGCAAATCTTGCGCGGACTTTGTGTCGTGGGCCAGTGGGACCACGCACAGGTGGCGGCGATCACGTACCTTGCGGGTACCCTATTACACGGGCCTGGGTATGTACCACGAGAACACGTAACGCGGCAATGGGCCTTCACAAGCTTCACCCCAAAATGTGGGAGGTGGAGCGTTGAGTGGTCGGACCGGGATCGGCAGCGAGATGCGAGGCCAGGCATGTTGCGTCTGGTGCTTTACCTCGTTGGTGCCTTCTTGGCCCAAGGCCAACTGAGATGCTGAGAAGGGAATAGAAAGATAAATAGAGAGGAAGAAAAGAGAAACGAGCGAGAACGGGAGAGAACTCTGAGGGACAGGGCCCTCGTGCGTTCTACGTGTCCTACGTCTCTACACCCGAGATCTCTGCGCACCTCCCCGCCAGAAAGGTGTGCCCTCCATCCTACACCTCCCTCACCCAGGCGTCCTGATCCAGTTCTTGAACAGACTCGAGTCCCTGGCTCTCGATATATTCTCATATGACTTCATCTCACTCATGCGATGACACGTCGTACCCGTTGTCTCCTTCCTGCGCCTTGAAGGGAGGGGTGCGAGAGATTGAACCCAGCTCCCCCAGGTTCTGTCAAGGTGATTTCGGATACTCTCGTGTCTATGTTCGGCCACAGTGTAAGGTACCCTTCCGCGTTGTGCGTGGAACCGCCGTGACGGAGCGTCGGGAGCGATTTCGGACTTCCGAGATCACCATGCCCGCCGAGTACCTCAGGCCGTCGCACCCTCATAGCGGCCGAGGTGGTGGATGCGCCTTCGCACCCATGGGCGCCTCTCCTCGCGGGTGGGGCGGCGGGTGTCCACTGTGCTCGGCTTAGTGCTGACCCCCCTGCCTCGGGGTGGTCTTGGTGCTTCCACCTCTCCGCTGCTGCCACTCTGCGCCTCCCACTGCATGGGAAAGCACTCACTGATCATATCCAAGCACCCCGCTCGCGTTGTGGATCGCCTCTTGCACCCTCTGATGGAATGTCCATTACCACGCGTTCCGTTCCTGCCACTCCTCTCTCCAGGATTCCACATCTCAGATGGCCAAGGCTCCTGGGCACGCCGATATCTCCGGAGGCGCAGAATCTTGGTGTGCGTCCATCAAGGCACGCATCAAATTGGAGATAGTCCGATGAGCGGCGACTTGCGGTCTTTGCTCTCAAGGTTCTCTGGTCACGGACAGTATGACGATTTTGAGGCCGCTTACGACGATCCTCCTTACCCACCCGTCCCCTTCTTTAATTGACATGCTTTTGTGCAGCCTTATGGAAGTGACGCCGCCGTGCATGGCCTAAATAGTGGCATTGGCAACACCCTTGATGACCGTCGCATCAATCCATATGGCAACGGCTATGGCCAGGCTCGCCAGCACCGGTTCTACGGACCGTTCCGTCGCACCATGGAGTGGCGACGCAATGTATGGATTGCACGGACCTAAGCATAGGCGCGGGGATGTCGATCAAGAATGTGGGCCTTCGCAACTCTATCACCCGTCGCGTCGTGCCGACGTTCTGCCAAGTTGATCGCTTTGCTGGCACCAGTCTTGGGGTCTCAGCGGTAGGGGTTCTGTGAGACCTTCGGCCACTTTGCAGGTCTTCAGTTATGACTGTTAAGCAATTTTCATTCAGTTACTGCCCATCTTCTGACATTGTTCCCAGATCCTTTCGGTAATTGTCTCTGCCAGAAGTTGTTGGAGCATTCCACCGACGGTTTTGTTCTCGATCTGGCTGCGGATGTGGATGAACACATCAGGAACGTCGTCGATTTTGTCTTCCTCCCTCGGTTCAACAAGCGCAACCTTGCCGCGTTGTTCCAGGCCCAGCAGACGTGGACTGGGTGAGGCCTTTTTCTGTCTTTGACAGCTTTATGCCTTGTGACTCTATTGATACAACAGTCGCTTAAAAGAGTCCAAGGATGCCTGGCGCCCGATATATTCACCCTCGACCGCAGTCATCCATGTTTATCAGGCAGCGCGGCGTGTTGCCTTCTCTGTGAACGGCTGGCAGCCCCGCGCGAGCGATATGCCCGCCCTTGCCACGCCGGTGGACATGCGTGAACCGAGCCTCGAGGCGGCCTTTGTCGAGAAAAGGGCCCTCTTGTTGTTCTCGTAGATGGAAACCATCGTTCCTTTCGAGTTTGCCGTCGATGGAAAAGTGGTATCACGCCTCGTGGTTGGCAAGGCTCTAGCGCAAACGGCTTCTCCGATGGGTGGTCCGGAAAGCACATGGCGAGAATATGTTCGTCGGTAGCATGGTGGGCCCATCTGTACTCCTTCGGACCGCTGGCGTAGAGGAACCTGTCACTGACGCATGTTCGCCTTGCTGCAGGACCGCTTCGTGCCGGAACTTGTCGCTGCAACAGGTTCCGCCTTGCTCGGCTGTCTTCACCCTCTTCTAGGAACTCATTGGCACCAGTGCCTTTTGACGATGAACAGGCTGACCTAATCCTACAGTCCGACAAAGTGCACTTTCGAGTCTTCAAACTCATCCTTTCTCCCACTTCTCCGATCTTCGCTGACATGTTCAGAATCCCCCAGCCTCCATCAGAAAAACTCGTTGATGAAGTCCAGGTGGTTCCTCTCTTCGAGGACTCGACAGCTCTTGAAGTCGTTCTACGTCATATTTATCCTGTGAGAACCACAGCGGGCCCCAAGGCGGGCCCCTAAGACGGAGAAGTTACACTATGCAAGCACCCTTGCCGAGTTTGCACGAAAATACCAAGTAGAAGCATTCGATAGATTTATCACAATTCTATCTCACAGACAGCATCGAGCGTGACCCTGTGGGAGTTTATACCGTTGCCGTTAGATATGGATACAATGATATGGGGGCAAATGCTGCTCGATCATGTCTAAACCTCTCATTTTCTGCAATGTCACCAAATTGTTACATCATTGTACTCGAGCTCATCCTCGCCGTTCGGCGCCGGTCTGCCCCTGCCTCGGTTTCCGGGGCTCCCTAGTTCTAAAATTCCTAACCCTGCCAGTCCAGCTAATAGCTGAGTCTAAGCCGACTCCGACCTTTTAGCCGTCGGGGTTCACGTGACCGACTCGCGGCTAGCCGCACGCTACAAGTGGTTGTGCGAATGCGGCGGCTCCAGAGCGTTGGGTTGTACAGAATCAATATTCCGGGGCGGCGATGGCCAGGACGTACGGTGTGTTTGTCTCGCGTGCGGAGAGGGTGCTCCCTTACACCTGCTCACAAGTCAAATTTCAACATTCTCGACCAAACCTTACGAAATCCTCCTCCTACACCGTCTCTGAGGCCTGAGGTCCTCATCAGAGGACACACTCTCTGCAGGGTCTCAAGAACTTGTCACATATGGGGCCAATCTTCTAAACCTTCACGTCATATTCTCCCGGGATGAGTGCGTTTCGAAGGGCCAAAGTGGTCACGGAGCCCACCTTTCGCGCTGCGTGCTAAAGTCCGGAAAAAGAAGTCCTGGCGCGGATCGGAGGGATCACGGATGGCCTGGTCGATGTTTCCATCTGAGTTGTCCTCGAATCAGGCCGAGCAGCAGGTTCGAGAGGGCCGTCCGAATGTGCCTTTTTCACGACGTCGGCCTAAAACTGAATGTCAACCTATCCGGTTCGCATTGGTGGTTCTCGGCGAACCTGGGAGTCCAGCCAGCTCCCGCTGCCATTCGCTCCGAGAGCCCTCGGTTCGCCAGCGCACCCACTTCGCAGGACAGGTGTCTTCGAATGGCGGGACGGCGCAGCCGCTCGCTTTGCCATGAACATGAACGTGGATGGCGGCGTGAGGTGAGTCAGCCACGCGTGCATCGATTGCTCTGGAGCATATACAAGGGTGAGTTGGGGAAAGCGCGGTGTGACTGGAAAAATCTGACCTCCACGACCAATACAGCTCGAATTCGTTGGTGGGAGTGGCGTGGCTTCGAGAGTCTCGAGGAGGTATCATTTCAGCGTCAGACGCAAAGATTTTCTAGCACATCATCGGCTCGGCTATCGGCGGAGTCGTCGTGAGATTCGGTACCGTCGCAGGGCAGCAGGCGTGGGTCATGTGTACCCCACGATGCACGGCTCGGGCCCCGAGGATGAATGTGGGTGGAATGGCTCGCGCTGGAAAGTCACAGATGCGCAAAGCAAAGACACAACTGCGGGACTCCGTGCTTCCGATGACGGCCACTTGCCGTCCGGGATGGGCAGGCCAGCCTGAGTGGGCAGGTGGAGACAGTCAAGCAGTCATTTCCGGTGACCAGACTCGGAACCAGAGCGCCGGTCCTTACTAAACTTGCGAGTGACGGGATATATTTTATCTCTACCGGTCTGTTCTTTTGAACGACGATAAGTACGATGAAGACGATGTGTTGGAGAACGCACAGAACTTTTTGGCTGAGTACCAAAATGCTCGGCCGGTGCCACTACAGTACCGTGACCGTGTCCTGCCATTTCGTTTCCTCGGAGCTGCAAGGCTGCCGCGGACACTCGATCTGTCACCACGCCAAATGCAAGCGTTTATCGCCGCCCTTGGGATGATGCCGGGTGTGGAGACCAACGTGTGTGATCCGGACAGGGAGTGCAATGAAAATGGTCCTCAAACGGCCGCACCGTACGTTTCCTCCCCGTCGCATTTTACCCACTCACTCCTTCTCGCTGCCGCAGATTTTGATCGTTCTATCAGCCTCTGACGTCGCGTACCCCTCATTCGCAGATAAGTTACGACTCGTAGCTCACCATTTCCGTATTCGATCAGGGTGGACAATCCATCTGTCAATATACGAAACCGAAGCTCTCGTCGCTACTACCCTCAGAAGTAGCTGGTATACCCGAAACAAGGTCGATGGGATACGTGTTCGATGGTGGACCAAACCGTACACACAATACGTTCTATACCCATCTCTCCAGCCAGAACGAGAAGTCGACGATGATCTCCACATTGGGAGTGATGTTCTCGACTGGCCCCACTTGAGGCACTGCGCGCCCTTGCGGACGGGCTTGGCATTTCGTCCGTGAGTGCTCCCACTGGTCCCATCGCCACAGACTTACAGTGGTCTTCTTTTGGTGTGCGTTGCTATGATTGGCAGCATCGGGTGTCGCCGTCTCCGATCAGTGACCGCCTTCACGAGCCAAGACGGATTTGCTGAGCTTTGGTACTCGGTAAGATTTCTATTCACCCCGGACCATCAACGCCGTCCGAACTGACGTCAAAAAAAAAAAAAAAATCCAAAGTGTAAAAGCCATCAAGTCACTGGCGTCACACCAACTTGTGGGCCTCCTCCCCATGGCGATGCTGATGTGTGCACCATGTGCATCGTCTTGAATCTCGCAATATTGACTATGATTTTTGTTTTTGTTTCTGTTGGCATAGTACCGCATTCCCTGTGTTGCGAACGCAATAGACCTGCGGATCATCATCTGGAAGTTTGACTCGAACGACTGGCGCGTCGGGACCAACAATATCACTGCGGGAACGTTCAACGCGATCGGATGACATCATTGCGCACAAAATGTTCACCCCTTTGTCCTACAATGCCGAAACTTTTATGCGCTTATACGTGGTCCGCATGGTGCGGTGCTCAACAAGACACAGTCGTACGCAGTGACCAATTGCTCCCTACCGACTTTCCAGCGATGTGAGTGTTCATGCCGGGTCAGACTTAGCCCTGGCCATGCAATGTGGTGAAAAGGCGCTCATCGTATACCCTTATTTTTGTCACTTTTCCAGATGCTTTCAGGACAGATTACTGTTGCCGGCAATGCCTCGAGCACTACACCTGGCTCGAGCCAGAACCTGAGCTCAAACTCCGCCACGAGTTCAACCAATGCGGTCTCGTCTAGCGGGACCTGGTTGACTCTGCTCTCGACGGGGATGCTTCCGGATTGTTGCAATGATGAACAAAGAGATTTAATGGACGAACTCGATCCATACCCCAATGATGCTCCCCTTCCCTTTCATTTTTTTTTGTATCGAGACGCCTATCACGAACGCCCTTTTTGTCTTTCTTTTCGTTTGATGACTTGCTTTCGCAACCGCAGTCCCTGTCTTGCTGTGTGTGAGTGTGACGTTGATCCCGCCACCGCATGACTTGGGGAGACCTCCTTCGGCGTTGCGTGATTTTTTTCAGATCATTCACGTTGGGCGTTTAAAAAGGTACATAAGTACAGTAATCCTCGCGAGGTGGAGTTTCTCGAGGAAGTGTGAGTGCTCTAGACCCGCAAAAAGCCTAAACAGGCAGTTTTTGGCGCCTCCGTTCTCATGACGACACGAAGGCTACACGAGGCCAACCAACGTCTCTCTTTAACCACATCCATGGATCTTTGCGTATCAACTACCTCTCGCGTTTCAACCTACTGGAACAATCGGTCAAGGTGTAACGAGTGACGAGTCCGAACTGCCGAGGTACGCATCGTTTCCCTGCTATGCTTATTAACTTGTGAGTAAACATGAACCCTGTGCAACAGTCCGCATACTGCATCGATCCACATCCTCGATGATGATTGCCTTTTCCATGTTATCGCTATCGGCCATTTCTCTTGGGCAAAGACGAGGGTGAAACTGCCCGTCTCTCTGGGAGGAAGGGGAACTGGGTCCACGAGCGGTGGTGGTAGGTACCATAAGCTCGCGCACGTTTGCGAAACGTCATATTCGGGTGAGCACCCTACCTGGTGTTTCCCTTGTCTGTACAGATGGCATGCCTGTTGCAGACATGTTGGCGCATGCACCCGCATTCCCACTTGTCATCGATTACAATGGCTCCGGGAGGGATCAGTCCTTGCTCTGACGCAGCGTGATCGCGTCCGTCTTGCCATAGCCGTTACGAATCTGCAGAAGGGCCACGGACGAGGAATATTCGATCCTGGAATACTTGATATGCCTCCGCCTGAGGACAAAAATACTTTCCGAAGCACTTCAAGCACCACATCTACGCCACCTCACACCGGTCGACTCGGCCCTTCCGATAGGGTTCTGGATTACTCACAACTGTTGAGAGTCTCATCGCGTTTTGTCTTGTCGGGACGACCTACTTCCGTCCAAACTGCTCTGCTCCATTTGGGTTCATGCATGTCCCAGCTGGTAATGCTTGCTGTCTTTTGCTTCGCTGGTCCCGACCGTGAGACGGAAGGGCAACTCATGCAGAAGCGAATCATAGCACCCGTCACACCTCCCAACCTTTATTTTTTCTCAGGTTCAGCCGACTTGTATTCATCGGATCGCCACTTCTCGCCTCGAGAGCGTTCAAACCATCTTCTTCAACCAAGGAATGTTTTCCGTTTCACGTCTCGTGCAGTTTATGGACACGACAGAGAAGTATCCTCCAGGTATTCTTCGTGGCACAAATTTCCGATTCGCTCAGGCAAATATCCTCTGCGGCGGAGCAGCGGATAGCCCACAAGCTGGCCCGGCCTGTGGTACATGAGGCTCGTGAGCTGCCCGCCTCGCCGGGCGAGCACAAAGTCTGCGCCAAGCGCGGTGAGTCGTGCGCGTTCGGGGGCGGTGTTGGAGCGGTTTGGCGCCGCCCAGCAGTGTAGACAGCTTGTGCTGGAGGAGGAGGATGTTTTGGTGCGAAGCGGGAGACCAACATGAGCCCATGCTGGTCGACACCCCCTCCTTTTGTTGAACCGATAGTGTGTGTGACAGCGATCACAACAGACACGCTATTGTGTACAGAAATGTATTCGTGTATTCGACAAGAAAAGAGTTGGAGTACGTCCTATTATTCACGAACGGCCATTCAGACAACTATCAACTAGGCATCTTGCTACACATATCCACAATGACGAAACCGCCCGAAACCTCCTTCTCTTGATATCTCATAGAGAGCGGTAGATAAAACGAAGAAAATATCGTCGTTGCTCAGCTCAGTCATAGCTAAGCGAGCATATTCACCATTCCTACGAAGATGATATTTCATAGCAGAAAAAGTAGGCTCGATTGGGTTGTAACTGGGAGAGTATGGTGGGAGGAATTCAACGCGCATCCCTCTTGAAACAATGAAGTCAGATTAGTCAGAATTCATAGTGAAATGCTTACCGTTGCTCGATTAGGTCAAGTATCGCTGGATAATGGATGCGGCAGTTATCCATAACGATGACCGAGTTCACAGCCGGGTAAGGTTGCATTTGGTCCAAAACCCGTTCAATAAATTCATAGAATAGCTGCGAATCAAAGGAGCCCTCGACGATGTCACCGTGTAGAATGCCGTCGTTGAGTGACAATGCCGGAAGTACCGAAAACCTAGGAACATTTGTGAGTAAAAATTTCGCGAGAATGATGAAAGGAATCACCTCTTTCCACGACAAAAAAAGCCTTACGAGTTGCCTGATGGCCCCTTAGAGACCAAGCATATCCACGATAAGTTGTTCGACGATCAACCACACTCTCATCAACAAATACTAATTGATCAGGACTGTATTCACCAATGCGAGCAGCAAACTCTGCACAAGTCTCAGCATTCCGTTCCAAGGCAATGCGTGTGAGCTAGCACCAATATGACTCAGTCACCCTATAGCATAACACTGCATCACGACGCACCTTCTTCATGGTGTACCCTGAATTTCGAAGTGTTCTCCGAATTGTTGAGATTGAAACCGATTTCCCATTGTGAAGTTCGAGGTCTTGACGCAGTTCATCAAGGTATAGGTCTGGAGTTGCCTCCAATGTTCGGAAGAGGTGCTGTATTGCCAGTTGGAAGCAGATATCGCAGATTAGAGGTCAATTGTATGTACCTGAACGTCTTCATCACAAAGACTTCTATAAGCGTGCACTTTCTGGCGAGTATTAGCCTTGACGGAGCCAGATTTATTGAAAGTAGATAAAATGTTGTCGATTTTGCGGTGGCTGACGCCAGTGTACATGGCTATGTTTTCCCGCGACATTGTCGTGCTTAGACGTACAACAATCCATTGTACTTCTTCGGAGATCGGCTTCCCCATACTGCACTTGTTGAGGGATGTGGAAGGTTGAGAGCTGGCCCACGTCTCCCCCCACCCGACAACCAAACAAAGTCACGTGAAATTTACACGAGACTTTGTTGATTCCTGCCACCCTCTTTGTCTCGTGCCCCCAACCCTCACCGGCGTCACCCCTCGCTTCAAACGCGAGCGGGTGGGGTTTTTTTTTTTGGTCGTCGGTTCCCCCCCTCCGTACTCTGTTAACCGCCACCCCCTCCCTCGCCCCCAAACGCGAGTTGGAGGGGGTTTCCCTGCCCCCTCCAACGCCTCCCTCTGCCGCGCCCCGCATCAATGCCCCCGGCCTGCGCACTGCGTCAACACCCCCAGCCTGCGCGCCGCATCAACGCCCCTGGCCTGTGCGCCGCGTCAATGCCCCTGGCCTGCGCGCCGCGTCAATGCCCCCGGCCTGCGCGCCGTGTCAATGCCCCCGGCCTGCGCGCCGTGTCGATGCCCCCGGCTTGCACGCTGCATCAACCCCTCCCCCCTTCCCCTGTGTTGTGCCCCTGCCTCCGCATTGACACCCCCACTTGGTGTGCTGTGTCAATGCCCTCTCCTGTGCAAGAGGAGGGTTTGCTTTCCCCTCCCCTCCTTTAGCCTTAGATAAATTGTAAATATGTAGAATATATACATTTATATATATATAATTTTGTGAACTCTGAACTTGTGATGAAAAATAAATATAAATAATCTGCAAACACATTTTGAACTTGCCGGACCGATCCGATTGAAGCACGTGACTTTATTTGGTTGTCGGGTGGCGGGGGAGACGAGGGTGACTTAAGGTTGAGTCGCAACGGTTGATTCAACGCCGCGTGACACGCAACGTGACACGACGACCCTAACCCGACCGTGCGCAGGTCACACTCACGTCGCGTCGCCAGCTCTGTGGCATTCGAACCCTTTATACAATTCAACTTTTTATCCATACACTCATGCATACCCCACGCACGCCAACTTCTCCTAATGCACAAAATCCACATGACATTCACGACTTTACTCTCAAATCTCGGAAAAACACCAGTCTCAGCCAACACCGATCCGACACTGATGGCAATCGAGCCGACAACCCCAATGACCGTCAAGCTTGGATCGATGAATTTCGAACTCATTACGTGGTACTCAAACATGAAGTAGCCAAGTTCCTGGATGAATATATGCCAAGCGATACCCCTTACCTCGTCGATCCCTCCATATCAAATGTGTTTGATGGAGTCCCGTTGGACAAGCTAGAATCTGACATGTACAACCCGTTGGTAAGTATCCTTTTGATGCCGCCCCAGTTTGAATTCTAACATTCCACAAAGGTTCGCTCTCTCAACCAGCTAACCCAGTCGTTCCCTGCGAATCGAAAGCCTACATTTGCCAATACTTCCACGGCGACGTTTCCTCCCCTCAGCAAAACCGATCATGCAACAAAACCTGACATTACAATCACACACCCAAACGTCAATACTCCTACCGCCTCGACCGACTGGAAATGGCACCTTGCTGCGTCCATAATCGAGGTCAAACCTAAAACCAGCAGTGATCCCTTCAATGATGATGGTAAATACAAAGACAATGACACCCACGACAAGATCGTCGTCCAGATCTCAAAGTACGCTCGTAACCTGCTTCAAGGGAACTCGAGTTGCTTTGTGTTTCTCCTTGGTGTGTACGGCCATAACGCACGGGTCTACCGCTTTGATCGTTCGGGTGTCATCGTCTCGAAAGCCTTCAATTATATCTCCTCTCCTGAACATTTGGGCGAATTTCTCTGGCGGCTCGTACACCCCAAGAATTCGAGTCCTGGTATCATAGGATCGGACACCACCATCACGCGACCGACAAGTGAGGAAGCACAGAGAATGTTCGAAGTTGTCCGGCGGCACCATCCAACCTTGGAGATCGATGACGCTAAATTTCGGCAAGATAGCCGTTGGATGGAAGCTTGTTGGTCTCCTCTGTGCGAGGGCCATGACTCGTCCGTTCCACGTGGTCGTACGCGTTGCTTCGCTATTGGTCCTCCGCTGTGGCAGTCGACGAACCTTTTTTCTCGTGCAACGGTTGTCTGGAGAGTCGTTATTGAAGGGCACGAAGGCGAACTATATGCGTTGAAGGATTCCTGGCGCGAGTTGTGCCGAGAGCCTGAAGTATTCTTCTACGAGCGTATCAAGAAGTTCAAGGGAGAGTCGAAGTGGGTCGGATTGGCGGAGTTCATGGGGAGCCTTAATCTTGGAGAGGAGGAGGAAATGCTGTCGCGACATAGCACACGCTCGGCCACTCTCCGTGGAGACCAAGGCTCTGGTTTGCAAGACCGGAGTCATGTGCGTACTCTTACCTATCCAGTCGGCCATCAGCTCTCGACCTTCACGAGTACAAGACAAATGGTTTTGGGACTGCGAGCCGCGATCGAAGGTCTGGCTATTAATTTGTCGTCCTCAAATATCCTTCTCAAACCGTTGTAGGGCATCGTTTTGCTTTTGCCTCCGGAGTGCTTCACCGTGACATCAGTTCAGGAAACATTTTATTCTCCGATCAGGTCGTCGGCGGCGGTGCATTTCTTCATGATCTTGACTACAGCGAAATTGTTCTGATGCCAGGAGAGAAACTTGGAAGTAATTCGGAATCAGAGATCTCGAGAAGTTTAAAGACTATGATGGTGAGCAGGATTTTACTACCTTTGTGACGACTTTTAAGCGTTTTTTTTACAAGGGTACTTATCAATTCATGGCGATTGATGTGTTGATGCACGAAATGCACGAGCGTAAACACGATCTGGAGTCCATCTACTGGCTTCTCATCTGGATAATACTTCGTCACGTCAAACACGATCAAGGACCATCGGCATGCGGCAAATTATTTGATGTTGAAGATAGGGAACTAGCTGCTGGTGCGAAGACAATGTGGCTTGGGAGGTCTGACCTCCGCATCAATGATAACGAGCCTCTCACTGGACTTCTCGAATCATTGAGAATCTTATTCAGGAAGCAGTTGGCCGATAAAGACACTGCCAGTGTCGAGGTCACATACGATACTCTCTTGGCTACCATCGACGATGCCTTAAGTCTGCCTGGTTGGCCAGAGGACGACAGTTCCATACCTTTCAAGCCGTGTAGTGGGTCCACGTCTGTCAAAGACGCATCTGAGGCGTCAAGTGGAAAGCGGAAAGCGGAATCTAGGGCGGCATCAATGAGTAGTAAGAGACAGAAGGCCTCGACCTCGTTGTCAAGTTTGTCCATGGCGGAATATGGTGGTTATGTCGAGCAGGTCAGCCTGAATTCTTTTGTGACCGCATTATTATTGATAAAAGTCTTCGTTAGTGTTGACAATAGGGTCATCGGGATCCATAGTACAATTTTCATGGTGACTAGATTCAATATAATTTTGACGCAGTGTGGTACGGTTGAGTGCGATGTACCAGAAGGTGGCCTCCCCTTTTCCGTCGCTCACCACTGTGCTCGCCACGTGACCAAGAAGAGCCTACTGCGGCACTGCCTCCATTCCTCCATGACCTTATACTCCCAGATCACAAAAACTTGGGAGCACCTTTAGTATATGTATATTAGTCTAAATGGTAAATTGTTGCTTATTCCGTTGAGAAATCAGTGTGCTATAACTGTATTGATGTCTTTTGTGTGATGATGGGATGGTGGGCTCACTAAGAATGAACTGCTGGGATCTGCTGCCCCAGAGTTTACATGCACCTAGAATATGTATGTATGAACAGAACTGCCAGGCTGCTTGCTGTCATGTGGCGGCTTTAAGGACGCGCGCTCAGGCTGACTGGGGGAAAAGAGAAGAATGGAACTCTCTGTTAGGGGCTATGGCCCCTTAGTTTTGTAACTACTTACAAAACCTTTTGCCCCACATCAGGGCTTAGTAAAATACAGTACACAATCATACAGAAAAAGGAAAAACGGAAGTAAAATAAAAACATATGTTAAAGCGCAGAGTCGAGACTCGCACGCAGATCACATGACGTATTTGTAAGCGCGTCCTTTAGACGGCTAAGTCGAAACATTCGAAATATAAAAACATTGAGTGCGTGCGAGCGTGTGTTAGTATAATACATTTAGACATAAGAAACAGTCAAAAGGCCATAATATCAAGCCATTGGCCATGTCCCTAAATGGGACATTTTACATCACACCCCCGCACGCGTGACGCATGCCAAGGGATGAAGTAAATGCCGCTGTCTTTCCCTTAGACAGGGCTTTTGTGAGGAGATCAGCGATCATGTCCTCGGTACGGCAGTATAATAATTTGATGACGCCGCTAGTTGCTGTCTGTCGAATAAAATGATAATGCATGTCAATATGCTTTCCACGCACGTGGTAATTGTCGTCTATAGCTGGCTTAATAGCGGCTTGATTGTCGCAATAAAAGGGGATTGGAGCTGTAAAGTCAGGCAGGATCTCGCCCAACAGTTTGCGAAGCCATATCGCTTCTTTTGCGGTGATGCGCCGCAGCCGCGGCAGCATGCGGTAAATCGCGCATAGTAGCGGCCCGCGCAACCGGCGATGCGCCCAACGCGACGATAGACCGAGCGGGAGACCGGAGCTAGCAGCCAGAGCGCTGGGCTCACTCCTGGGGGAATGCTGAAGTCCGCAGCCAGAGCACTGGACTTGCTCCCCTATCGTTCAAGGCGAGACGTAGCAGCGCGCGGTGCGATGGCCTGAGCGGCCCACGGAGAGGACGGACTGACAGATGGCACGCGGGGCGAGAAGTCAGCGATTACGAGAATCGGACAGAAACCCGATGTCAGCCGAAGGTCTCCCTCCAAGGGGACAGGGGCAGGGGCGCGTTCAAACAGAGCGCGACCAATCAGAGAACAGCGGATGAGGCTCAACCCCTCAACTAAACCAAAACCCAACTAAGAGCGCTCGGACAGCTCGGGCGACCCAAAACAAGAACAAGGACCTTTACAGAGTAGGAAAAGCGTGGCCGCTGATGCGCCGCAGCCATGGCAGCATGCGATAAAGCGAGTATAATAGCGACCCGCGCGGCCGGCGGCCCGCCTGACGCGACGATAGACAGAGCGGGAGTCCGGAGCTAGCAGCCAAAGCGCTGGGCTCACTCCCGGGGGAATGCCGAAGTCAGCAGCCAGAGTGCTGGACTTGCTCCCCTATCGTTCAAGGCGAGACGTAGCGGCGCGCGGTGCGATGGCCCGAGCGGCCCGTGGAGAGGACGGACCGACAGATGGCACGCAGGGCGAGAAGTCAGCGATCACGAGAATCGGGCGGAAACCCGACGTCGGCCGAAGGTCTCCCTCCAAGGGACAGGGGCAGGGGCGCACGCAAGCGGAGCGCGACCAATCAGAGAGCAGCGGAAGAGGACCAACCCCTCAACTAAACCAAAACATAACTAGGAGCGCTCGGACAGCTCGGGCGGCCTCAAATCGGAACAAGGAAGTTTACAGAGTTGGACAAGCGCGGCCGCGTCACCTCCCAACCCGACTAGGCGACGTCAGCGCGCACAAGTGACAGAAGAAGCGACGTCACGACCAAAGAGCAGGCAGCGGGCGCACGCGCTAAGTGAGCGCGCCGAGGAGCGGGCCGCGACCAAATTCGGTCGCTCGCGCGGGATCGGCGGACCGCAGAGCGCGAGTAGCGCAACGAGAGGACTTAGTATCGCTGTCGCACAGACCAGCGAGCGAGGTATAAAAGACATAGTGTTGTAGATAGAACAGCAGCAATCTAGCTACCCAGAGTTCCCATTTCTTCTCTCTCTCTCCCACTCTTACTCTCTCATCTCTACCATTTGTGAGCGACTCAACAAGTCGGCGCGCGACGTGAGCGGTAACTTCCGAATAGTTGCGCTCAGCGTCGGTCGACTTAGTTAGGCCGAAACCTTGTCCGATAGCGAGCGCGCGCATAGCAGCGTCGGCGGACCGGTTGAGATATCGCCTCGTGGACCCTTAGGTTCTGATCGTGTCGCTTTCCACGCGTATAGCGGCAGGTCAGCGTATCACCGTGTTGCCTCCCAACCCGACTAGGCGATGTCAGCGCGCGCAGGTGACAGAAGAAGCGATGTCGCAACCAAGGAACAGGCAGCGGGCGCACGGACTAGCTGAGCGTGCCGAGAAGCGGGCCACAACCAAATCCGGTTGCCCAAGCGGGGACGACGGACCGCAGAGTGCGAGCAGCGCGACGAGAGGACTTAGTATCGCGGTCGCACAGACCAGCGAGCGAGGTATTAAAGACCTAGTGTTGTAGATAGGACAGCAGCAATCTAGCTACCCAGAGTTCCCACTTCTTCTCTCTCTCTCCCACTCTTACTCTCTCATCTCTACCATTTGTGAGCGACTCAACAAGTCGGTGCGCAACGTGAGCGGTAACTTCCGAATAGTTGCGCTCAGCGTCGGTCGACTTAGTTAGGCCGAAACCTTGTCCGATAGCGAGCGCGCGCATAGCGGCATCGGCGGACCGGTTGAGATATCGCCTCATGGACCCTTAGGTCCTGATCATGTCGCTTTCCACGCGTATAGCGGCGGGTCAGCGTATCATTTTGGTGGCCAACGTGGGGAGGTCAGATTTCATCTTGTTATCCGGTCTCTCTAAACTCTAGACATTGTGTGCAACGCTTGGCGCAACGTGCAGACACGGCGCACACTTAGCGACGAACTACTGGCAGCGGGATACAATCCCTTAGACTTCCGCCTCCCAGGTAGCTTCACTCCGTTAGCTGAACTAACCCCAAGCCCGCTTTCTAGTGAGCTCAGCGACCTTAGCGACCCGCCAACCAGCCCGAGCTCTACAGCGGTCGAGCTTGGCAGTGACGAAGAGGTAGAGCACCTCATCACCTTAGACACGGCGCCAACAACGTCTCGCGGCGTCACAACCCGATCGCAAGCCAGGGTGCAACAGGCCCAAGCACAAGCACAAGCA
Organism: Russula vinacea; assembly: GCA_022376525.1. NCBI lineage: Eukaryota > Fungi > Basidiomycota > Agaricomycetes > Russulales > Russulaceae > Russula > Russula vinacea. The sequence goes on along the minus strand of WTXL01000105.1, from coordinate 30,691 downwards.
CAAGCGCAAGCGCAAGCCCCCAGCAGCCAACCACAGCTCCTACCGCACCGGCGGCACCACCACCACCTCAAAATCAAGCACCAGCACAGCCGGCGACCAACACAGCAATGGCAAATCAACAACCGCCACAAGTTCCGATGCAAGGACAGGGAGCGCCAGCGCAACAACAACAGCAGCAACAGCAACAGCAACAGCCCGCTCAGGCTAACCTGCCTTTGGGTTTGGCCAACATGCCGGCCAGGGGAGAGCGCTCCGCCCCATTCTTTGACGATACACAGCCCGAAGAGCTGTCAAGGTACTTCGCCGATCTTCAGTTCTTGCTAAACCGCTTTCAGGTAGTCGACGAGAACGAGCGCAAGCAAGCCGCCGTCAAGTACCTCAAAATCCGGACTGAGAGTCTCTGGAAGACCACCGCCGCCTGGTTGGATCCAGCGGCGACCTTCGACGAGTTCAAAACAGAGGTGTTCAGGTTGTATCCGGGCGCGATGAGCGACCGGACCTGGTCCATACAGGACTTGGACTTGCTGATTGGACACACGTCGCGCGTCGGCATTCTAACCACCGCAGATCTCGGCGAATACTATCGCCAATTCCTTCTAATCTCGCGCTACTTGATAAGTATGAACCGCCTGTCAACTCACGAACAGTCCAGGTCATTCTTCCGCGGACTTCAGCCCAGTTTGGAAGCGCGCGTACGGCAGCGCCTTCAACAAAAATTCATTGATTATCTCCCAGACGACCCCTTTGAGATCAACGCAGTCTATGAGGCGGTCAGGTACGTGCTAATGGGATCCGCGTCCATGGGCGTGGTACAGGTACCACCGCTGCCGCCGCCACAAGCGCCGAACCCACCAGTCGCCGCAACTACAAGTACTAGCCCAGGCGACCCTTCAATGGTAAAAATAGAGGCCATGATCGCAGCAGCGATGGCCAGTTTCGGCAGCAAAATCGGTGACCAGATCAAGGATGCCATCAACCAGCAAGCGGGGGCGAGGCCTAGAAACGCAGGAGCCGCCGCTCTGGGGGTGAATGGTGGGTCGGGAAGCAGAGGTGCCTGTAACTTCTGCGGGAGTACTGACCACTTCATCAGGGACTGCGACGTCGTGGTTGAATACACCAAGGCCGGCAAGTGCAAGCGCAGCAGCGCGAGCGGTAAGGTTGTTCTTCCCTCAGGTGCGGAGGTCCCGCGCGGCATCCCCGGGACGTGGTTGCGCGACCGCGTCGATGAGTGGCATCGCCAGAACCCTGGCCAGATGGGAGCTGCACAGATGTTCTTTGAGGTGACGGCGAAAGCGACAGCGCCTTCGGAGACATTGGCTGACCAGTCATACTCTAACCACCCGGCGCGGAACGTGGACCACGAGCCCGGTGTGGTGTCGGCGGCGGCCTACGCCCTGAACCGACAGGCGCGTCCCCGCCCCGAAGTGGTGATCGACTCTCAGCCACCGCGCAACCGTGGCCGCGCTGGTCAGGGCGAGCACGCCGGTGGTGCCAGCAGTAAGGCGGCTCCACAAGCGAGGCAGAATGAAGCGCCCCCACAAGACAATCAAGGCTCCTTCGCCGCAAACCGAAACCAAGACCGAGGAAAACCTCTGGAACCCACACACCCGTACGCCGCCGCCCCTGATGCTACTAACGGCCCTGTTCCAGGTCCAGTCTGACACGCGGCGCGAGAGCCAGCGCCGGACAGAAACGAGCCCGCTTTCAGAGCGTCCGCAAAGGTCTATGACCATCGGATAGCGCAGGCAGTCTTCGACCGCGCCATGGCCACCCCGGTCACCGTCACACAGAGGGAGCTACTATCGCTGGCTCCCGAAGTGCGCGCCCAGGTTGCAGATGCGACCGTTAAGAGGCGTGTGCCCAGAGAACCTCTGGTGCAGGCGATGATCGAAGAGGTCGATGGTGATGACAGCGATGACGAAGACCTGGTCGAGAAGACTCCAAGAAGCGTCAGGGTCGCGCAGCTAGCAGCCGCCAACACCGAGGCGGCACGCGCTCCCCCTGCGGATGCCACAGTCATCACCGACCCTTTCTACGAGGCATACCTCCGCGCGCAAGCGATCGGCGCCGATCTCGACGAGTCTGAGATCACCATCGCTACGGAGTCGAGCTCACTGCGCGCCATCCTACCCGTAATTGACGGGCAAGAGAGGGTGGAAGCGATACTCGACCCAGGATGCCAGATCGTCGCTATGTCGGAACAAGTCTCAACGGCGCTCGCCTTATGCTATGACCCGATGATTCGCCTGCATATGGTGTCGGCGAACGGTGGAGTTGACCAGTTGCTCGGACTGGCGCGTAATGTTCCCTTCCTCGTCGGCACCATCACTCTCTATCTTCAGGTCCACGTTCTGCGCGCCCCCGCCTATGACATACTCTTGGGGCGCCCCTTTGACGTCTTGACCCAGTCTGTGGTCAGGAACTTCGCAGACGAGAACCAAACCATCACCATACTCGATCCCAACACCGGCCGCAAGGCGACCGTCCCGACAATCCCGCGCGGTACGTTCCGCTTCGCCGAGTGGAACCCGCACAAGTGCAAGGTCCACAGCTCGGATTTTTGAGATTCGATGAGTTGGCCGATGGCCAAGGAGATCTCGCGCTTAGCCTGGAGTACGACTCCACCTCCCGACATCTATCTATAGAAGCCTGCGCGCCGCTGCCTCAAGATACCAAGACCGTAGACCTGGCGGCGGCCTACCTTTCCCTTTGCGATTCGAACTCTTTATCTCTTCGCCCGTATTTCGCCTCAGATTCCGATACCCCGTTAGACCCACTAGACCGACACTCAGCTCAGCCGCTGATGCGCTGAGTCCCCGCTATACGCGAGCGAGAGACTAAGAGCTGAGGGTTCGCTGGAGGCGGAGCACTTCTGGATCGGAAGCGCGGGAAAGGGAGTTGCCTTATCGGGCACTCCGGTCACACGGGACCGACGACGGCGGAAAAGGATTTGTAGCTCACTCGGGAGCTAAGCAGGCAGCGAGCGACGCAACCAGCGACGGAGAGGCGACGGGGACGACGAGAATGAGACTGGAACGAAGGGAAACGGATCGGAAACGGAGGAGTTATGGTGAGAACTATAGGAGACACGGCTCCCAGCTGGATTCTGCCTGTAAGCTAAGTACATCTCTAACTAATATACTAGCTACTTGGTCTGTGCGCGCTGGCGACCCTATACTACGCTCCTAACCTGTTTTGAGGACCTCCGCCGCGGGTGATCGGTCCGCGCACTCCGTTCCGCGCGCGCCCGCTCCTGGGCCTTGCAACGCGACGTGCGACGTCGGGCGTCCTCCTACGTGGCAGGGGCGACATACCAAGACTAATCCTACTCGGGGAAGTTGTTTGTACAACTCCGAGATGTCCGCACGCGCTGTGAGAGACTTGAAGACCACTAAGGTGGTTTTGGTGTTATTGAGGGCGATCCGCGCGACGACGCGCTCCGATTCGCTGTGAGCGCGTCGTATCACTTGGGCTCGACGTTCCTGCCGAGTTTCAGGGCGATCGGAGCGGGCGGAGAAGGCGCGCTGCCGTCGGAATGAGGGGATGAGTCGGAGGGGAGGTTGGAGCGCGCGTGTTGTCGCTCCGTCGGCCCGGCGGTCCGTCGCTCTGCTGCGTCGGACTCCTGTCTCTAAGTCCTTGCTAGGTGCATATCCGCGCGTGCTGCTGCGCCTGCGGCGCATCATCTCCTCCCAACTGAGATATGGACTGTCCTCAGTCCCTGTGCGTTGGAGTGACGACCTGCTGCCGCGCTGCGCTAAGAAAGAGGCTCGAACCTGGAGCGCTACCTGTCGGTCCGGAAGAACTGACCATCTTGAGTGGTCGCGCGGGGCCCTGTGGAGCACGCCAGTCCGCGATGGCGCGCGCTGGTACTGTCGCTGAGTTGGGTTCGCGGATCTAAAGCCGCGCGCAGATGCGGCGCTCTGGGGAAAGGTCCGAAGGAGAAACATAATAAACTGGGGGAGGGGGGACTGGACGTGAACGCGGGTGGTCTTGCGTGTGTCCGCGTGCTCCGCGACGCTGTGAGAGTGGCCAACGAGACCCTGAGCGCGTGGTGACTGAGCGACTAAGTCCGCGCGTACTTGCGGCACTCTGGGGAAGACTTGGACGGCGCTGATTTTCACCCAATAACTGCGGGCTCCTAATCGGGGATGCGGGCTGTCTTGCACGCCTCTGCGCGCCGCGGAACTTGTGGGAGGCGACTGTCGGAGTTGGACGGGCGAATCGGTCGAGATGTTAGGGCTGCGGACGAGTGCAACCTGCGGCGGGAGGGACAAAGGGAGCTGCTCTGATCTTGGAGGGGGGAGGTAACGAACACGCACGCGAATGGTCGCGTATGCCTCCGCGCACTGCGGAATCTTTGGGGGGCGACGATCCGGTTGCTGGCTGCATCGGGCTTGCGCTGCTAAGGGTGCGGTCGCGTGTTACGTATGGACGATACGTTCTCGCGTTTCGAGATAACCCAAAAAGAAGACTGAAAGGGTTTCTGTATCTTGAAGAGATAAAGAGTCTACTCGAAATGCTTTCGGGTCGCACTGTACGTTGTGCAAAGCTAGTTCAGCGGAACTAGGTCGTTTGAGACAAGGGGTTTAGAGTCCGAAGGTTCAACACGAGTTCAAGCTCAAGGAACAATATATTGAGTGACTAACTCAGAAGGTCTGTTGAGTGGGGAACTCAGAAGATCAAGTCTGAGGTCTACAGGGTACAAAAAGGTGGTCTTATATACATGAAGGGCGACTGTGCATCGAGTCAGGAATACTGCGTATTACTGCGAGATGCTGCGCGTATCTACTGCGGTCAGGAGTCAACTATACTAACAATGAGTCATTGGAGTCAAAGGGAATCAGAGAGTCACGAGCGAGACTGTGCAACAGGTCGAGGGAGTGACTCCTTTACTGTGCAGCACGAGAATTATGCGTGTGAGAATAAGTCTTCCGAATAGAGACAGGGGGTGGCTGAGACAGGAGTTCAGACACTTTGTGAAAACGACTAAGTCGTGAGTCACGTGATGACTGCACGTGATGTGTCACGTGAGGAATAAGCGTGACGATGCACGTGATTAGGTTCTCGGGAAATGGGCGCCTAAGTGAGCGTCTGTCTTGGCGTCCGTTTGGGCGTCTAAGGAGAAAACGAATTGGGCGTCTTAAAGCGGTCCGTGAGGTCCGTAAGAGAGGCTTCGTAACATTACCCCCCTATTAGGGTCTAACCCCCAATTAGGTTTTGACATCATATCTTATCACAAAGATAGCGATATGGTGAGGGTGACGTCAGGGATAGGGAAAAGTCACTCGTCATGTGATAGGTGTCGGAATGATGACGTCGATGCTTACGTCATTGTCTTCTCAAGCGTGAGAGGATGACATCCGTGTTGTACATGACAGGATGTCGTCATCATCGTTGTCAGGATGGTGACATCGGTGGCTGTTTTCCGGTTATCTCCTTGATTATGTCATAATCGTCTCCAGGAGAGGGTGTGGCGATGTTATGACGTAGACGTGGGGAAATTTAGCAAGAAGTCATCAAATTGATTGATCGACATCTGCAAAAGTATCTGACGTAATATGACGTCAGTGTCGATCAAGATCGGTGTGTAACGCAAATTATTCTCTAAGTCAAAATATGAAATAGAAATTTGAAATCGAAACTTAGAAATTTTCTTAAGTTGATTTTCGTTCTTAAAAAGAACTTAGATCAGACTTTCTTAAGAGAAATTTCCAATCTAACTTTAATTTGTGTACTGTGACGCAAACTAAAGCTATGAAACCGTAAGTAACAAGACCAAAACTGTAAGTAAGGTTTACATAGGACAAGAAAGTTCTAATCGAAATTTGTAAGTAATTTCTAAGTAGAACTATGAAACGAACTTCGAATCAGAAACAAGTCGAGGCACGAGACAAGAGAGAGTCCTAAGTAGGGTACGAGCTACTACTATAGAACTATGAATCGAAACTACAAGTACAAAAAGAGACAAAAGGGAAAGTTCTAAACGATCTAACACTATCGCTTGAAGAACTATGAAACAATCGGATACAAGTACAAATAGTTTAAAGTAGGGCGGAGACCGTCCCTATGAGAGAAAAGAAAACTGATTTAGAATCTGTTATACTTGGTGGGGCAATGGGCGCGGATGTGCCCAAACTTGCGGCAGCGGTGGCAGCGCTTCTTGGTTGCCCTGAAGCGATGATCGCGCTCTTGCTGTACGCGGTAAGCCCGAAGGTTACAAGCGTTAGCATGGGGAAGTGAGGTATGACGAAGAGTGTATCTCACTTTGGGTTCCGCGGGCGGAATGCGGGTCACCTCGCGATAAGCCTTGTAGGCTTCTTCGTCGGTCGTCGGGAGGTTGAGGTGGCTAGACCAGGCAATCCCGTTAAGGATGCGGTCGTAGGCGTCAGCGGCGAGGAGGTCGGCGAGAGCCTCCATCTTGTGGGTGACGAGGAGTTGGAGCGTCTTGGCCTCGCGCTCCATGCGAGCCTCTACCTGTGCGATTTCTCGCAGGTAGTAGCAGTATTGGTAAATACCGGCTGTGAGGCCTCGGTCGGCCTCGGAATCGAGGGCTTCCTCAACCCAATTGAGGAAGGGCTCCGTCTGGTTGAACAGGCGGAGTTGAGTCGGCGTAAGGTCCTTGACCTTAACGAGGGGGACGCAGCGCTTGGGGCGCAGGAGTCGGGTGTGAACCGGGTGGTTGGCACCGAGGGTGCCGGAAACGGTCGGGTACGAGGGTGTCATGTCGTACTTGACGTATTTGGGAAGGCAGATGTTGCCCAGCCCATCGGGGATCTGCATGTCGATGTTGACCATTTCTGGCCAACCGTAGCGCTCCCAACCATCACCTGGGTGATCTGGGTCGCTAATGCGCCTAGTCCGATAGGACGGCGGGTCGGAGTCGGTCCACCAGTCCATGTAACAAAATTATAATGTAAGATGGGCGTCCCCATGCAAAGCATGGCAATGTTATCGGGAGTAGCCAGCCCCACACCACGTGTAAACATTATGATGTCAGAATATGTCACACTTGTGACATTGTGGGGAATTGTGATGTAGCAATAAAGGCACAGCACCTAATGTCATTGTAATGTTTATAGCAATATATTGGCATGGAGAATTGTGATGCACATCATTAAGGCACAGAAATTATAATGTTTCAAAATGAATTATGATAAATGACATTATAATGTTTGTGGGGAATTGTAATATTATTATAAGGCATAACTAAATAATATAATGTTGTGGCAAATTGTGATGCCATCATTAAGGCACACTAACTAACATTATAATGTTTACAGGAATGCCTAACACATTGCTAAGGTACAGGAACTAACTGTTATTATGAAATTATTATGTAACTAAGTAGCATTACAATATTTATATAGGAAATAGTGACCAGACCAGGATTTGAACCGAGGTCCTCTAGATATATACATATTTATTATTAGGCACTTTACCACTACACTAGCTGGGCTTAACTAACTAAAGTGGTTTGTTTACTATGATATGATCTGATAACGACTTAGTACTTTTTTTTTGCGCAAAAAAAAGTACTAAGTCGTTATCAGATCATATCATAGTAAACAAACCACTTTAGTTAGTTAAGCCCAGCTAGTGTAGTGGTAAAGTGCCTAATAATAAATATGTATATATCTAGAGGACCTCGGTTCAAATCCTGGTCTGGTCACTATTTCCTATATAAATATTGTAATGCTACTTAGTTACATAATAATTTCATAATAACAGTTAGTTCCTGTACCTTAGCAATGTGTTAGGCATTCCTGTAAACATTATAATGTTAGTTAGTGTGCCTTAATGATGGCATCACAATTTGCCACAACATTATATTATTTAGTTATGCCTTATAATAATATTACAATTCCCCACAAACATTATAATGTCATTTATCATAATTCATTTTGAAACATTATAATTTCTGTGCCTTAATGATGTGCATCACAATTCCCCATGCCAATATATTGCTATAAACATTACAATGACATTGGTGCTGTGCCTTTATTGCTACATCACAATTCCCCACAATGTCACAAGTGTGACATATTCTGACATCATAATGTTTACACGTGGTGTGGGGCTGGCCACTCCCGATAACATTGCCATGCTTTGCATGGGGACGCCCATCTTACATTATAATTTTGTTACATGGACACCTCGTCGGTCGACATGTCTATTGACATGTGTGGCGTCAATGATCGGGTAGATTGATCGTCAATAAGGTTATACTTACTGTTGTTATCAGCGTCTTCGGGTGTGCCCGAAGGTACGTGCTTCTTCTTCTTGTAACCGCGGAGGTACTCGCGGATGTCGTCATCGGCGTCTTCCTGCTGTTGGAACCAGCGGGATATGAAATTCAGTGTAAAGTCGATGACTTTATCGACTGCATCTCGTACCTTTGTGCCATTGGTTTGGCACTCGTTGCCTGTCATCGCCGCTTCGGTGGCGTTGAGGGCGTAGAGTTTCTTCTCGGTGGTGTCCGGAAGAGGGATGGTGCGCCTTGAGTGCTGAGGAGAAGGAGGAGTGGAGGCAATGGAAGGATGAGGGCTGTCCGTAAGGGGGGATTCATACAGTCCATTGTCCGAGAATAGGGTGGATGAGAGGGAGTCCGTAACCGAGACTGGAAAGGCTCGAAGCGGCCTTGGGCCGGATATAGTGAGCGGTTCCAAAAGGAGTGAGTCCGAAGACTCATGGCAGTCCGTAGGGGGATAGGAGAGCTGCTCTGGGCTAGAAGCCCGGGTTGAGACAGCGGAAATAAGGGACTCAGGGGTGAGTACCCTTTGTGTGGTGCGTAGGTAAGAAAGCATGACGAAATAGGGTGAGAAGGAGGAGGAAGAGGAAGGCTATGGAGTGGAATAGGAATCTAATAGCCGTAAGGATGATGCCACTTGCAAATGCTTCTAGTACAGAAGCAAGCGTGCTCGAGGCTATGTTTGTAATCCTCGTCTAGGCGGCTAATGAGGGTAGTAACTGGGTAGAAAGTGGATAGGACTGTAGCGTAAGAAATGTTGGGATGTCGGAAAGTGTATACGGAAGGGTGGATGCTAGGCTGGGGAGTGTAGGTACTGGGAGTGTAGGAAGCGATCTGTTGTTGGAGTTTGGAAGGCATGTATCTGCTTTGGAGAGCTGATGCATTTCTTCGTCGATTCCAGTGGTCCTTTTATACGTTTGGGACTTCACTATTCGACTTCGAAGTTGTGAGTCGTGATACTCCTTGACTAGTTGCGGGGCGTGTACATCTTTGGCATTGACCCATGAGTTCTCTGACTGTGGGTATCCTTTCCACTTGATTAGGTATTGAAGACTACGGCTGCGGCCATGTCTTCGATCAGAAACTATCTCTTCTACTTCATATTCTTCTTCACCTTCTATCAGATCAGGGGGAGGCTGCGGAAATGCTTCTCCGTATATCTGATTTTGTTGATATGGTGTTAACAAGTCGACATGAAAGACGTCATGTATCTTCATGTGGTTAGGAAGCTTCAATCTGTACGCAACTGCGGATACTTTTTCAGTAATGACGAAAGGTCCGTAGCGTCTTGGAGCGAGCTTCTTTGAGGGTACTTTCGTTTGAAGGTTTCTCGCGTCTAACCATACTTTCTGATTGACATCATACTTTGGAGGGTCTTTCCCATTGTTGATGCGTTTCTGAAGCATCTGCTGCGCGTCCGTGCGAGCATTGGAAAGTTCTTTGAGTCTAGCTTCCGCAGTAGGCGTGGAATCATCAAGGGGCATCAGTTTTGCTGATGGAATTATTCCTGTGATGAGTTCATGTGGCGAGTACTTCGTCTTCTCATGTTTCCACGAATTATGTGCAAATTCTGCTATTGGAAGTAGAGTGCTCCAATTGTTCTGTCGGGCATTTACAAAGCTTCGTAGGTAGGTTTCTACCCATTGTTCATGCGCTCTGTTTGTCCGTCAGTGCGAGGGTGGAATGCAGTACTTAGATTCTGCTGTATTCCTGTGGCCTTGCATACTGCTTTACTAAAGTGCGATGTAAATCTTGGATCTCGATCTGAGATTATGCGCTTAGGAATTCCAAATAATGGGAACAGATATTTGAAATATTGCGCAGCTACGCCTTCGCCATCTATGGTCTTATTAATTGGGATGAACTTTGCGGCCTTAGAACATCCTTGGTCCACAATGGTAAGGATAGCGTCATACTTTCCGGATTTCGGAAGGTCTGTAATTAGGTCCATTGAAACATACTGGAAGGGTCCTTCTGATACAGGGGTATCAAATGGTTGTAATGGGGCGCGTTTCATGTTTGTCTTGGGTTTTGCTTCTTGACATTTTGCGCATCCCTTGACGTATTGTTCTACGAACTTGCGCAGTCCTGGTCCTTCGTAGTTTCGCTTAATTAGGTGCCATGTATTGGATATGCCTGGATGGCCTCCAACAGGGGTATCATGGACTTCTCTTAGGATCTTTCTTCGTGTTTCATCGTCCTCTTCTAGGTACTGTTTTCGTGCTGCGCCGACAAATAAATGATTTTCGCGCGCTGTTCGCACAAACAGATGGTCTGGAAGGATTTGAACGGAGTTATTGATTTCCACCCCCCTGTTATGGTCTATTCTTCTGCTAAGAAGATCGGCGACCGTATTCTGTGAGGCGGGAATATGTTCCAATTCAAAATCGAATTCTTCTAGAAATTCCATCCATCTAGCTTGTCTAGGCGTTATGTTCCTGGTTGCTTTGAAATATGATAAGTTTTTATGATCTGATCTTATCAATATCTTATGTTTGGCGCCTAAAAGTAGATGTCTAAGTGCTTTGAGCGCGTAGATTATCGCTAACATCTCTAGATCTTCTACTTTATAATTGCGCTCAGCAGGTAATAATGACTTGCTGAAGTAAGCAACAGGGTGGCGTCCATCTTTGAAATCTTGATATAACGTGGCTCCTACCGCTACTTTAGAAGTGTCGGTTTCCAAAATATATCTTTTATTTGGATCATGATTTCTAAGAGTTGGATAGGACGTGAACTCTTTCTTCAATAGTTTAAAGGCATCGTCTTCTTTCTTGCTCCATTGCCATTTGCAATTCTTCTTTGTAAGGTCATGTAATGGTCGTGCTTTGAGCGAATATTTGGCGATGAAATCTTTATAGTAATTTCCAAAGCCTAAGAATGAGCGAAGCTCTTTAAGTTTTGTAGGTGTAGGCCAATCGGTTAATCCTTTAACTTTAATTGGATCCATCTTGATTTTTCCTTTTCCTACGATGATTCCTAAGAATTCCACTTCTTTCTTGTGGAATAAACACTTCTCTGGCTTAAGATAGAGATCGTGTTTCTTTAATTTCTGTAGGACTTTAGCAACATCACGCTGGTGTTGGCTTAAAGTTCCTTTTGTTGGAATCAATATGTCGTCCATATAGATGATTACTTCTCCTTTGGCGATTTCTTCTTTAAAGTAATCGTCCATCATCATTTGGAACGTTGCTGGGGAGTTGGTTAAGCCAAAGAACATAACTCTTGGTTCGAAGAGTCCTCTGTTCATTAGGAATGCGGCTTTCCATTCATCTCCTTTCTTGATTCTAACATTGTTATATCCCCATCGGATATCGAACTTTGTGAACCATGTCTTGTCGCGTAGATTAGCAATTAGTTCCTTTATAAGGGGAAGAGGATATTGATTTCGGATTGTATATTTGTTTAGCATCCGATAATCTTGTACAGGTCGTAGTTTTCCATCTTTCTTCTTTACAAAGAAAAAGGGTGCTGCATAATTTGATTTAGATCGTCGAATGTATCCTTTCGCCAAATGTTCTTTAAGGAATTTGTCTAATGCTTCTTGTTCTACTGGTGCTAGCGGAATTATATGTCCGGGTAGCGCTTCTGGGTGATCTTTAACAAGATCTATTGCATGGTCCCATGGTCTGGATTTGGGGAATCGATTGGAATGTATTTCACTAAATACTTTTCCATACTTGTGATAATAACGAGGCACTTGCTCTTGCCAAGTTCTTTCTCGTTTATCGGCGGCTTGAACAGCGAGTTCTGTAGCTGTTGTTGTCTTCCTAAGATACTTCTTGGGATAATGTACGACTCCTAATTCATTGTTCGGTATGAATTCAGGGTCATGTCCTTCGTCTTCGTAGTGTTTGGATTATAACTTCTTTGGTGTTCATCTTGCCTTTCTTGGTTCCATAGGTATGCATCTTTGGTTGCGATATGTACGTTGCCATAGAATGTTCCTTTTCGCCAATCAATTGGAGGATTGGTGAAGCGAAGGAATGGGTATCCTAATAGCATTTCATCGCCTCCAAGGTTGATAATAAAGAAATCTTGCTCTTCTTTATGTGTACCATATGAAATTTCGAGTTTCGCAGTATGAGTAACACTACCAAGGGAGTTTCTTGTTCCATCTACGTTACGAATGATTCTTGGTTTCTCCAGTTGCGTTAGGGGAAACTTGAATCGGTTGGCGAGCGTTGGATCAATAAATTATCCGTAGCTCCGCTATCTATCAGAGCTTGGACTTGTCCTTGTCGATCTCTGGTCTTCAACTTAACTGTGGCCTTTACTGATTTCTGTTTTTGTAAAAATACATCTTTAGAAAACATTACCCGCATCACGGCCATATGACTTGGGTCTACTGAAAATCCACACCATTTTTCTTCATTTCTTGAACCCATTCGTCGCATTGCTCAGTTGTAAACTTAGAGGTTTGAGCGGCGAGTTCTGAAATGGAGAGCGGTTTCTCAGTTTCTTCTTCATCTGATTGAGGATCTTCATCTAGATCTTCATCATCAGAATCAACTTCTTTAATTGCTCTTATAAAAGAACGTGGTTGGAATTTCTTTTTCTTCTTTTGCTTTGACTTCTGAAACTTTCCAGATTTGTCACAAGCTAAAGTCTGTTGTCCTTTTTTGTTTGGACAATTGCGAGCCATGTGTCCTATTCTGGAGCACTCGAAACATTTGCCTGCTTCACGATGTTTCTTCTTATCCTCTTCAGTAACTGCTCTGCGGACAGTGTCTACGTCCATAGGTACAGTTTCATCGTTGGGATGACGTCTGGGTGGTTTGTTATGCTGCTGGGAACGAGTATTCCAAGTGGTGGGCCATTTGGACGGGGTAGTACTCATCATAGATGTTTTATGAGTACGCTTCTGTTGTTCTTTGCGTGCAGCATCAACCCATTCGTCGAACGTTATGGGGGTCGTATCTCTATCAAGTATCTTGTCTAGCAATGCTCTGTTGAGTCGTTTAGCGAACATATCAATGGTTGCGTCGGCGGTTTCATCATAGCCTGCTTTCTTTGCAAGATGTTTGAATTTCGAGATATAACTGTCGAGGTCATCTCCTTGCATTCTCAATGCATGAAGTTCGCGATAGGCTTGTTGTTTCTGAGTTGTATCAGTGAATGCTCTAGTGAAGGCATTCTTAAATTCTGTCCATAGGATTTCTTCATCTCGTCCTACTGGATTGTTGGCTCTGGTGACTTTATCATTTAAGTCAGTAAGTTGATCGGCAGCCCAATCTTCTATTTTTGGACCTTTGAAGAATGAGAGCGCCACAATGACTCGCTTATATGGATTAAGAATAAGTTCATGGTTGTCATTCAAGGTTCTGAACAGTGTAAATTCTCTCATAAACTGTTCGGATCGTGCTCTATCTCCATTAAATGTTGAAGGGGCTGTTCCTGTGAACGCTCCTTTAACTGCTGCTGGTGCTTGTGCCATAAATGCTGGTTGTACAGGTACAGGTATCGGCTGTGGTATCTGTAATGGCGGTAATGTCGTAGGGAGGTTGTATGGGGGCAGTAATGTAGGAGATCAAAAGGGAAAGAGGTAGGAAATAGAGATTTGGGGTTAAACAGAGGGAAAAAGGGAAGGGAAGACCCTTTATTCAAGGATCTCCAAGAGAGAGGAGCTTATCTCTGTGGTCTGGGAAGTTGGCTTTAAAGCACAGAACTATCCCCACTAGGCTTTCAGCAGGAACTGCAACAAGATAGTGTGAGGGACAAAGAGAACAAGTTAGAGGAGCATGGGAGCTCCTCTCGCTACTTATAGGTACAACATAATAGGGGTTCCAGTACAGTAGTGCTGCCACAACTCCACTTCGCTCGGCTCGGCTCGGCTAAGCACCGACTCGTCCAAAATAGGACAGAGTGAGCCGAGCCAGACCGTGACTTGCGACTCGAGCCATCTCGAGTCATCCTAATCGGGTCTTTCCCATTATGGAGGTTTTTTTTGTGTGCCTGCGCGTGCAATCACACTCGATCACATTCACTTCCTATCCACTTTCCTCCTCATGAGTGTAGGCTCAGTAGTCTTCATTATAGTAATCAATGTTAAGCTCTAGTAAATAATACTACTGTAAAACTGGTTATCACCCAGCCCTTGAAGGGTCTCTGTAAGATACTGTGGCGATGCGAGGCTGCGGTCAGTGTGGTGACGAAGGACGGGAGAGCGAATAGAAAGAACCCCTCCGTCTCGCGATCGCGGAAAGCAAGGGTTAGGAACAAGTACAATTCTGTGAACTTGTACCCAAATACATGGAACCATAACGACGCTCCCTAGGCGTGCTTGAGAATGTAGGATCAGATAACTTGCCGTGAGAGTTTGAGATGCGGCTTACTCACTACCCGTTCGCTGAACATCCGGCCGGAGGGCATGATCAGGGTCGCAACGATAGAGATGAAAAACTGGGCAATACCGAGAATGAGAGCAAGGGATCCACCGCCGCCTGCTTGATTCCCCACGATGGCGATGTAGAACGTACGACCGCCCATAAGAGCAAGAGTGACAAGGAGGAAAAGTAGCCGACGGGTTGTAGGGATGTACGAAAACTCTGCGAGCGTTGCAAGAACCGTGATAATGGTTGCAACCGCGCCCCCAAGCGCGGTTGCGGACCACGTCAAAGCGGATAAAAGGCCTCGCTTCGGCTGGTATATGGTGGGGGCTTTGTATGCGGTGTAGAACCAGAACAATGAGATGTGGATGACCGAAATTCGGTTGAAGTTGACGAGCAGATGTCTGAACGACCGTTTCTGAATAATACGTCTTGAAGAATGCGCGATTCCAGTCGATACGGTCGAAACGCATAAAACGCTGTGCTGGTGGAATATCGACAAGACGAGTCTGACAAAGGGAGATCAACACATTGATCTGTGTCATAAAAGGTTGACACACCTTGTCTGTGAGCACAATGCGAGCGATGCCCTCTGGATACCAGAACAACTGGTTCACATCATCGTAACCAATGACGCGATCATGATCACGTTCTCGCCGCACAAACTTTCCATCAACCGACTCATAGCCCTGATCATGAATGAAGCGGTAAAGGGCTTAATAACTGCGCGAAGGTAGAGGCCTTCTGGGACGGGATCGACGCAGGGCACTGATTGGGATGAATTCGATTTGGATAGCAACGGAGTTCGAGGGCGCAAGAGTGGTAACGTTAGCATAATCGTGATTGACTAAAGAGAAACGGGGACACACCAACCAGGGAAGTTTTTCTCAAGGCGTCGTAGAGAGCCTTTGTGAAGATTGTCAAGCGCTCCGTCTTTGCCTTCTCCACTGCGAGTGCACTGGCCATGCGGCGGTTGTCCTCACGCATCTGAGCGAGCTGAGCGGCAACCTCGCCTGGAAGTTCGACGCGGTTCTTGATGGAAGGATCCGGTTCAAGCACCTTTCGCTTGATCTCTTCAAGAAGATCGGGTCGTGCTCGCAAGAACTTGTGGTGTGAGAACTCCCATGTTTGGGCATCGGTCAAAGTGCGCTGAGCGCATGGCGTCTGCATCAATTCAAGTGTCGTCACTTGTGGCCCGGTCATGTGCGCGATAAACAACTCACCCAATTGATTTTGTGGAATCCGTACATGTTCAGCTGACGCACAAAGATTGAAAACTGTCCACAGTCAGTATAGTCTAGAGCGAACATCCGTCAAGCTTACATTGTTGCGTTTAAAGTGCGACCCCAGTATCGTCCGGCTAAATTCACCCACATTCGACACAACGAAGCTAGTGCAAAAATAGATTAGATCTGGTCCTCGCCCTATCAACAACCGTCATACCTGGTTCCAAGTTCTGTAAAGTCGTCCTGTATGCTCGAGCGGTGCTTGTGTTCATTCAAGTTGTGTGTGGAGCGCTGTGCTCGATGTCGTGGTTCCCGAGGCTGAGACACTGATACTGGCCAAATAATTATCGAAGTCGTCATCGGGATCAAGGCCATCGTGCGGAGGGTAGACAGGAAGCCCGCTTGCATAGTTGCTAGTGGTGACTAGTACCATTGCCGACGGCATGATCATCGTAAGGACTTGACTGACGGTACTGTTGATTGCCATTGGCATACGGGTGTGATGAGGCCACCGAGACGTGGATCGAGAACCCACGGTCCTGGGTCCCATTACGTGGGTGTGAGGAAGAGGAACCACCGAACCAGTGTGGCTGCTGGAGTGGGTCAGCTGCGAGCTGCTGCATTCAGATGCCCAGCGCACCACAGGTCCACAACTCTTTCGATAAGATGCTTGACAGCAGAACTTGGCACTGAATAGGTGGGAAGTGGTGCGTCGAGCGGTGGGCCGGTGGCCATGGGTCGGAGTGTCGGAGCTGAAGCAGCGGTGGCAACTTTGAGACGCGTTGGATTCTGCTGTTATCGCAACTTAGATCAGTCCTCGTCGACTCCTCGATCCTCCTTGATCGCACTGGCAACACCATCATCGACACACCTTGGGACATCACAGTACATCAGGACTACTCAGTCTACTCTCAGGCACTTGCTTAGCTTACGGGATGGCTGGAAGGAAGAGACACAACCCGAAAACCCCGTCACCAAAGAAAAAGTCAAACAAAAAGGCTCGAGCGGTGACACTGGACTCAGATGTTCATCTCCCAGGTGGTGCACTTCAAACAAGCTTTCGTGTTGAAGGTATGTTTCTAAATATAACTATTTTATAGGCATTAACTAGCATTTTTACTAGCCACACCAATTGCAACGACAAGTGCTTCACACATGTCAACCCGAAGTACAGCTCGTGTCACGTTTAACCCTGTTGTGACCACTGGTAGTGGCAGCACAGCCCAGCTCCGTCCAGCTCATGGATCAGATTCTGATGACCCTTTTGTGGGCTCTGGGAATTCTGATGCTGCAGGTCAAACTGCAGGTTCACTGTTCTCATCGGATTTTCAGGTGTGTCCCTTATTATTTGATTAATAGGTTTCTGATAGTCTAATACTCATCTATTAGAACATACACACTCTGGAATCTCCCACAGGGGAAGATTTCAACTTGCGTGTATCACCTACTTCCTCAGATTCTGCGGAGCCACTTCCTGCTCCATCTAGGCATCAGCAGGCTCAGATTCAAGCCAAGCCAGTCGGCAGTAGAACTGCTGATGTCTTTTCTTTTTATGAGACTGATTGTGGAAAAAAGAAGTGTACATTCTGCTTGTATGTTTTTATTTATTTAATCTTTACTTTATTAAAAGATTGCTAGGGCCATTGATCAGAGAACAGGTACACACTCCGTGAGGGGATATGGTGGATCAACATCAACAAGCACCCTACGGAAGCATTTGTATACTGTTCACATTCGAGATTGGATTGGTGAATGTGAGAGACGTCAGATTACGATCAGGTCGAAGGATGCATTAGCGGCTATTGCAGCCCACCGAGGTATTACGGTAGAATCTCCGCAAAGGCCAAGGTTTACTCAAGAGAACTTTATGAATGCCCTCGCAGAGTTTATTGTTGCTGGTGATCACGTATGTCTTATGTGGTCTTTATTTTGTTTATATCTTACTTATAATGTTTGCTTGTAGCCTATCAGTGTTATGGACTCTACACACTTCAGAAATCTCCTTCTTTTGCTAAAAGAAGATCTTCAAGACAAGGATATACCTCATCGTACCACAATGCGAAAGTATATTTTAGAGATGCAGAAGAGACATGCTGAGAATCTGTCAGCTGACATGCTGGTAAGCTTCTTAATTTGCTACTTATACAAGGCTAATTTTTTTTTAGAATAACTCCATGGGAAAGATCTCCTTTACTATGGATATCTGGACAGACATCAATATGAAGCCTTATATGGCTGTCACTGCACACTGGCTAGAGAAGCAACAGCAAAAAATCAAACTTCGTGTAGATCTCATTGGCTTTGTTTATATCCCTGGTTCTCATAGTGGCGAACGCTTGGCTGAGATATTTCTCTTTATTGTGGATCGCCTTAACCTGGCCAAGAAGGTAAAGTACATAATAATTTAATTCCAGTAATGCTAAAGCTTATATAATTTAATAGATTGGATGGATTTCAATGGATAATGCATCCAATAATGACACCTTTATATCTGAATTGCAAGCGTCACTCAGATTATGTGAAAATGGTGAAACACTCTTTTCTGGCTCTACGCTGATGTGCCGCAGCCACGGCAGCATGCGGTAAAGCGCGCGTAGTAGCGGCCCGCGCGACCGGCGACACGCCCGAAGCGACGATAGACCGAGCGGGAGACCGGAGTTAGCAGCCAGAGCGCTGGACTCACTCCTGGGGGAATGCCGAAGTCAGCAGCCAGAGCGCTGGGCTTGCTCCCCTATCGTTCAAGGCGAGACGTAGCGGTGCGCGGTGCGATGGCCCTAGCGGCCCGCGGAGAGGACGGACCGACAGATGGCACGCGGGGGCGAGAAGTCAGCGATCACGAGAATCGGACAGAAACCCGACGTCGGCCGAAGGTCTCCCTCCAAGGGACAGGGACAGGGGCGCGTTCAAACGGAGCGCGACCAATCAGAGAACAGCGGAAGAAGATCAACCCCTCAACTAACCCAAAACCCAACTAGGGGCGCTCGGACAGCTCGGGCGACACAAAACGAGAACAAGGAATATTACAGAGAAGGAAAAGCGCGGCCGCGTCACCTCCCAACCCGGCTAGGCGACGTCAGCGCGCATAGTTGACAGGAGAAGCGATGTCGCGACCAGGGAGCAGGCAGCGGGCGCACGCGCTAGGTGGGCGCGCCGAGGAGCGGGCCGCGACCAAATCCGGTCGCTCGCGCGGGATCGGCGGACCGCAGGGCGCGAGCAGCGCAACGAGAGGACTTAGTATCGCTGTCGCACAGACCAGCGAGCGAGGTATAAAAGACATAGTGTTGTAGATAGGACAGCAGCAATCCAGCTACCCAGAGTTCCCACTTCTTCTCTCTCTCTCCCACTCTTACTCTCTCATCTCTACCATTTGTGAGCGACTCAGCAAGTCGGCGCGCGACGTGAGCGGTAACTTCCGAATAGTTGCGCTCAGCGTCGGTCGACTTTGTTAGGCCGAAACCTTGTCCGATAGCGAGCGCGCGCATAAGCGGCGTCGGCGGACCGGTTGAGATATCGCCTCGCGGACCCTTCGGTTCTGATCGTGTCGCTTTCCACGCGTATAGCGGCGGGTCAGCGTATCAACGCAAAGGATACGGTATGCAAATATTTATATTATATTGGTTTAACTTATGCTTTAAAACAGTTGCTTTCCACACATTGTTAACTTGACTTGCAAGGCCATGTTGCAAAGTTTAAGTGGATTAGACCCAAAGAAAGACATTATTAAGAAGCTGCGGGGTATTATTCATAGTGTAAGTGTATAAGCAATAAATAAAATTTTAACTAAAAAAGATTGTTGTAGATTTGTATATCCTCTATGAAGCGTTATGCATTTTCCCTTATTCAACAGGAAAAAAAAGAATCACTTCAGTTGATACGTGATGTGGATACTAGGTGGTCATCAACTTACTTGATGATTGAGCGAGCCTTTGTGCTTCGAAGTGTATGTAAACCAATCTTCTTTTAATAAATATACTAAATAATTTTAAATTTAGTCCATTGACAAATATTTGAAGGAACAAGACCCAACTAACCAGCTTACAGTAGATCATTGGAATAAACTGTCTACAATAATGGAGATCCTTAAGGTATGGATCTTAAACATTGTTATAAATATGTCTAAATGGTCTTTTAGCTGCCTCATGCATTTCAGGAAGTATTGTCTTCTGAAAAAACTCCAACACTTTGCAATACTCTTCCTTCATTTGATGGACTTCTTACAATGCTTAAGAGGTGTCAAGTTGACCTTGGTATGGATGTCTATGACATTATACAAGATGGTATAGATAAGCTAGAAGAGTATCAACAAGAAACTGATAGTGTTCCAGCTTATACACTATCTGTACGTAAGTAGCTTACATTTCTATAATAGCATTTCTTCTAATCTTTGGTCTAGTTTTGAACCCAAAAAGAAGGCTACAATGGTTCCAAAGGCAGAGCTCATATGCAGCAATTATGGCAAGAACAACTCTTCTTGAAGCTGTAAGTTTATTTTTCTTTGCTGTTTTCTCAATAATAATGGTTTTAAATACACTCTAGCTTGAATCTTATGATATAGATTCAGATCAAAGAGAGCTGCCTCAACCTCAAACAACTGGCTTGTCAGAGAGCCATCAAAGAGCCCTTGATCTACTTGAAATTGAAGAACAGCAAGATTACTCTGAGTCACAGGATTTGGCCACTGAGGTGGACAAATATCTTGCTGGTCCAACTAGAGATACCAAAGGTACTGAGGATATTATTACTTTCTGGCTGGTATGTATATAATTTATATTTTAAGAGTCACATTAAAGTTTTTACTAGGAAAACCAACATCGATTTCCAACACTATTCAAGCTTGCAATGGACATCTTGCCCATACAAGCCTCCTCTGTGCCCTGTGAAAGGGTATTTTCTTCCAGCAAGGAAACAATCACAGCAAGAAGAAACTCACTTGCTCCTGATCTAGTAGAGGCACTTCAGCTTCTAAAGTTTTCAACAAAGCAAGGAAGAGGAATTAGCTTCACAGAGGGCTTAGGCAAACAGGAGGAGCTTGATGAGCTAGTGAACTGGGAAGAACAACAGCCTGTTGAGGACTTGCATGTATTTCTCCAGAGTCTGTAGGAATGATGTACATAAGCATATGACTTGGTTCGTCTAAACGTAGCTTTGCGAAAATGGTCCGTGTCTTCTCTGCAAGAGACAGCATGGTTGGGATCATCCATTCAACATACCCTGACAGTTCACAACGCACACTGCTCTCCTTGAAGTACTGACAATAGCCACCTTCAAGGATGTATACCTCCGGGAAGTAAACATGCGGGTAGTTGTGGTTGTTATTTGTTAACGGCACAATCCCTCGAACGCATGTGCTTCACGCTAAAGAGAGTTTGGTGGGCGAGTGCGAATCAAAAGCTTAAAAGCAAGCTTACAAGGTAGGTGCGTTTGGCACTGAATTCACAATGGAAGATCAGGATACGCTTTGGTCCACTTTCCCTGCTTACACTGTGAGCTGGCTTTTCCATGCTTGTACCAAGAAAGTACTCCTCTAGCTGTATCGTTGTATTAATGTTGATTGCTCCTGGGACATGGCCACCGTTATATTCGTGATCAAATCGGCGGTCAATAACTTGATATGAGGCAATTTGTGACTTGAAGGCTCCATCCAATAGATCATTGAGCTGCACGTATAACGTCGGTCAAAACCCGAGCCACCTTAGGGCTAGACACTCACTGTTTTGCAATTGATCTGCATAAATTCATCCTCACGGACTCTGTGGCATAGAAGAATCTTCCTGTGCGTCTCATTGTCACCAAAGCCACCCAAGCCGGTGCCCCACCGTGGTATCAGACGCGCTCATAGACTCTCCTTGTCACGCGCAACCATGGTTGTTGCCCCTTTAAGTGAACGGAAGTCATCTGTACGATCCTGACGGCGGATAATCCTAATCTGCTGTCATTTCGTGTATGCTAGCACTGGGGAGCTTTCATCACTACGATCAATCAATGACTCTCTGGAAGGACACATGCCAAGCCCAGGTTGTGGGAGCATTGCAGAGAATGCACGACGCGGAGGCGGCAGTCCCAAATTTTGCACTTGTAGGGCGGAGATAGGGTCTTCATTTTGCAGGGCATCCAGCGGCTGTATGAATTGTGTGACATCGGATGGCGGCACCATGGCAGAGAGGTTCAGCTTGCGCAACCACTTAGCGGGGTTATCAGAACGCAACCTGAGACCATTGAGCATTGGCTTTTTCGTGCAGTTAGCCAGGCGTTCTAGTTTGAGTGCGCTTGGCGAAGAATTCGCAACTGGTGATGAGCCATCCAGGCGTTGGCGTTGCAAGTGGCTCTCCAATTTCGGTGAGTATGACGCCTTTCATGGCTAATACAAGTGGGAACGCTGGTGGTAGTGCTGGACGATCACCTGGTGTCTCCAAGTGACACCAAGTTGGGCGTGTTGAAGGGGTCATCTTGGGGTGGGGGGTCTTTAGTGTGTCATTCATCAGCTGCGCGAGTGGTACCAGGATGTTCTTCAATTCTTCCAATGGCGTCTTGTCTTTTTTCTGTCCTGTGTGGGATGTCAGAGCCAGAGACCTCAACTAAATGGTGCGAATGAACCGTACCTTTGTATTGGCTTTCTTCTACGGCGCGTGCCTTTTCTTCAATATCCTCTTTCATTCGCTGAAGCTTTTCCTGCCGGTGAACGTGCAACTTGACCACTTTTTCATATTCGAGCACTGCGCTGCGCAGTTCTTCCTTACGTCTGGTGACGACGCGTGGTCCATGCAAAGGTATATTGATCAGCAGCGACTTCGCCCTCGCCCTCCTTCCCGCACCATCACCGATGGCAGACAAAGAGGAAGAGGAAGAAGACGAGACATTCCGCTTCTCCAACGCGCTCTGCTCTGCGCGCCTGCTCTGCCTCTCGGCAACAGGTGCGAGGATGATGCGGGCACAATCGAACGACTCAGCAAGGTCATTACTGCCGTGCAATGTGGGTGCAGGCGAGGGAGAAGGTGTCGCTACCAGTGTAAGAGCGGACGTGGATGTGGACACAGATGCGGATCCTAAATGTCGATGGCGAGAGCAGATCAAAACGACATAGATCCAGAGTCGGTGAGGATAGGTGATGCGACGGAAGAAGGGGCGGCAGGCGAAGGGAGAGTGAGAAGGGACAAAGGTGGTGTGGGGGGTGCCTCGATGGTGAGTTTTCCGTTGTATCCATGGCCATGGCCATTTTCTGCGCGCGCACGTGTATGCGAATGAGGCTGCGCGCCGATGTGCCAGCCGCCCGCAAGGCGCTCGAGCGTCTCGACGAACTCGACCTGGGCCATCGAGCGCGGGGGCAGGAAGACCGGATAGCCCTCCAGACCGTCGATGACGGTGGCGGTGCGGACAAACGCACGAAGCAGCGCGGGAAAGTCACCGAGCATGAGCAGGTATGAGCAGGTAGAGCAGCATGGAGAAATGCGACTCGACCAGCAGCGGGTGGTATGTCGTGAACAACGCTGCCATATCCGGGGGCGGTGCGGACGGCGGGGTTCCAGGCGAACCAGGACACAGCGCTTCGGAGAGTAGGAACGCATACACAGCCTGCTCCACAATATCATCCCCATCGGCGTTAGCAACATTGTCGTGGTTGTCAGATGAGCCGGGAGGCCGGGGGGTTTCGAGCACGTCAAAGTGAGCCAGGAAGCGCTTGTGGTCACGTATGCTCTTCTTTAGCAGCCCGCCGATTTGTTCATGAAACGTGTCGTCGGCAAGAACACCCCGGTACGCTTGAAGCTTCGGCCCTTCACTCTTACCGAGTGGCCCCGCAGGATTTCCGATCTCAACGCCCCGGTAGTGCCTGTGCTGGACTGCCTGTTGTACCAGACTGGTGACGGATGCAGTGAGTTCGTTCAGTCGAGCTTGAAGAGCGTAAATCTCCCCGTCCTTCTGTGAGATGGCGGCATTTTGTGCTGCCTGTGTGCAGCAAAAGCGCAATAAGCTAGTCTTGCTTGCTCGAACGGTGCTTGCGTTCACGGCCCAGGCACGCCATGGAAGGGACACTGATGGGGTTTAAGCGCACGGAGCGAGGTACCGAGGAGAGGTTAGGTGAGAGAGAACCAGAGCCACAACTGGTGTGACCGGAGGTGCTGTCGGAGGACCTCAAAGCAGCGGTAAACACTGTGGGAAGGAGTGTAGGAACGACCAGGGGAGCCGGTCGTGTAGAAGTTGCCGTAAGTGTACTCGGCCATGGGAGCTGAAACGTTCAAGGTGGGGAAGCCCAGACGAGGGGAGGCTAAAGGGTATAAATGAGGACGAAGGCTTGGAATCTTGGATGTAGATCGAGAAACAATTACGTACGGTGAATGGAGGTCATGCCAAACGCTTCTGTATGGGTATTGGAGATAATCAAGGCCAGCAAGAGAGTCGTAAGTAAAGCCGAGGCAGCAGCGTCAATGAAGATGAACGTGCGTGTCGTTATCACGCGTGACAGACAACTGACAAGTGACGTGGTCACTTCAAGTCGTTGCTCTCCAATTCACCAATACAGTATTCACCCCTTGCCTGTGTCATTTTCTACGACACTCTCCCCACCTCCACCGTGGGTTGGGGCCACTGCGACGTTGCCCCTTCTTCCTGCGCCATGTCCCTGCCTCTGCGTCGACGCCCCTAGCCTATGCGCTGCCCCAGTGCCCCCGGCCTGATTGAGTCCGAGGTATGTCGTCCGGCTGTGTGGTTTGCTCAATCGAAGGACCACTACCATCCTAGATCCAAACTGAGGTAAATCCGATCCCTACATCGTCTTATCTCTCGTTCCTCTCCAAAGATGCAAAGGCCCGCAAATCCAGTTCCAGTGCGTTCTTCTCATCATCATCATCATCACACGCCGTCTACTCTACATACTTTCCACGACTGAACATGATGCTCTAAACGTTTGCCTCGCATGCTAAAAAGAATATTTTTTTGCAGTTCGCGGGCTCTTCCCGCTCGAGCAAACGCCAGGCGTGATCTCGCTCCTCGCAGGGAAGCCCAACGCGGCGTTATTCCTGATTACCAGCGTCCAATTCACCGCTGCACCCTCCGTTGCCGATGCCAGTGGCTCTGAGCAAACGCTGCTCAAAGTAGACGACGACTTGCTCGCCATGGGCTTGCAGTATGCGCCCACGAGCGGTATTACCCCCATGGTACTACATCGACGCCCCTGGCCTGCACACTGGCCTGCATGCGTCAACGCCCGTGGCCTGTGTGCTGCGTCAACACCCCCCGCCGGCGTGCCACATCAACGCTCCCAGCCGGCATGCTGCGTCAACGTCGTTGGCCTGCGCGCTGCATCAACACCCCCTTCCCCGCCTCTGCATCGACGCCCCCCTCCTTTAACCTTAGAATAGATAAAAACCATCTATTGTAGATTTGTAGATTAAAAAAATATAAATAAACAAAATTTGAACTTGCAGTGGCATCTGATCGATGCGATCGCACGTTGGTTGGGGGACTTATGAGATGCTGACGCAACTGAGCACAATAAAGATGTTCGGAAACTGCTTGAACCTCACTAGAGGGCAAGCACCAGGATCCTCTGTCCTCGTAGCCTTCTGACAGGACACCCTTGGCTTCCCTCTTCCCTGCACGCGCCGTATCCATATATAGCATGCTCGAAACCGCTCGAACCGTTCCTGAGTGGCTTCGAGTCACCAATCAAAAATGGTTTAGTTCAGCTTAGAATTGGCTCACGCTCGGCTCACGAGCGGTTTCAAGCGGAGCCGTGGCAGCACTACAGTACAGTACTCCTGCCACCCGTCCTTTCCCCAACTGCAGGACATGCAGAACCCATTCTTACAGTAAATGAAAGAAAAGCCAAGAAGGAGGAAGAAATAAGAAATATAGCCTCTCTGGACAGTGTGCCTTCACATTACCCCCTTCTTATGACCGACGTCCCGACGGTTGAGGATACCCAACTCCCAGGAGAGGCTAGGACCTGTGTCAGTGAATTGGGGACGAGGGAACCAGGGGAGGGCTGAGAATAGGGAGGCAGCGATACGACGTGGAGCTGCTGGATGGTTAGCATGGAAAGTGTCTACTAATTCTGTGCAATGAGTGAGGTTAGTAGCTGGTTCCCAGCTATTGTGCCCCTGGTCATAACCCTGCCATTTAACTAGATATTGGAGTTGATTGCGGTACTTGCAGCTATCAAGGACTTGTTCAACTTCATATTCTTCAGTGTCATCAACTATGACTGGTTGTGGGGGTGGAGGAGTCTGGCCATGAATTTCATTGCCCTCCCACGGGGAGAGACGATCCACATGGAACACCGGATGTTGGCGCATGCTAGGTGGAAGGGCTAGGCGGTACGTAAGGTCAGTGGTACGCTCAAGAACAGTATACGGCCCCAACTGTCGGGGAGCAAGCTTGCGAGATGAAAGAGAAAGAGAAATGTCTTTGGAACTTAACCAAACCTTTTGTCCAGGAGTAAAGGTGTGCGGAGTTGATTTGCCTTTCTCAAAGGTCTCCTTCATTGAGCGCTTCTCCATGCGAAGGGCTGCTTCTGCCTCTTTGCGTGCTTGCTGGAGGTCTCGCAGTCGGGAGTCTACAGCTGGGAATTTAGTGGGAGGACCTGTGGGAACAGTGAAATCGGGACGGTAGCCATACATGACCTCAAACGGGGACATGTGGTGAGCGGCATGTTGCCGGTTATTTAGGACAAACTCCGCAGTAGGAAGATACTTTACCCAATCATCCTGGCGTGAATTAGTGAAGAGGCGGAGGTGTCGTTCAACTTCTTGATTGGCACGTTCCGTTTGGCCATTGGATTGGGGGTGATAGGCCGTCGTTAAGGCATGGGTGATGCCTAATTTATGATACAGGGTCTTCATGACGCGTGCGGCGAATTGGGGTCCCCGATCAGATACCACTTTGGTCGGGATTCCATGGAGACGAAAGATCTCTCGGTAATGAATGTCAGCCATACCATCCGCGTCCACCTCCGAGGTAGTGGGAATAACGTGGACTTGTTTACTGTAATGGTCAATATACACAGCAATGGCGTCATACCCATTCACTGTAGGTAGACCAGTAATGAGGTCCACCCCGACAGTTTGCCACGGTCCGTTAGGAACCTCGTGAGGCTGCAATATCGCACGCGGGTGTTTCGCGGGTTTGTATCGTTGGCAGGCATCACACCCGGCTACATACTTGTTGACGAAAGTAGCTAGGCCTGGCCACCAATACAACCGACTAACGAGCTCTTGAGTGCCGCGTCGTCCGGGGTGTCCAGTTGAAGGAGAGTCGTGGCACAGCTGGACCACTCGTCGTCGGAGGTCTAGCGATCTCGGTATGTAGACGCGACCCTTGTAGAAGACGAGGCCATCGTGTTCTTCCCAATCGGAGAGCCCGTCTGTAAGTTGTCGCGGCCCACGTTCTTTCAGAAGACGGAGTGCGAGTACGACTTCCGGATCTCGATCCGTGGCAGCGCGGATGTCGAGTTCAAGAGGGTCAGAAGTTTCGATCGACGCGTTCACAGTGGCTGTAAAATGCTGTGGTTGAGAACCACTTGGTCGTGGTTGTCGTCTGCGTCCGCTACTTGGTGGGTGGAGAGGCGGGAGAGTGGGTCAGCCTGGGTGATCGTGGTCCCGGGTTTATGGGTGAGATGGAAGTCAAAACGGCTGAGGTACAGGGACCAGCGCGCTTGTCGTCGAGTGAGGTTTTGCGCCGTTCGCCAATACTCTAGATTCCGATGGTCAGTAACAATGGTGAATGGCTGGGGCAAACCTTCCAGGTAATGCCGCCAATCTTCCAACGCTCGGACGACTGCGAGCATTTCTTTGTCGTAAATCTCGTAGTTTCGCTCTGCTTCTACCATGGATTCGGATCGAAACGCGATGGGATGCCATCGTTGATCGTCCAGCTGCTGAAGCAGCACTCCACCGGTGGCGTATCCGGAGGCGTCTACTTCTATCCGCGTGGGTCTACCGGGTTCCCACATAGCTAAGATTGGCTGTAAAGTGAAGCTGTTTTTTAGCAGATTGAAAGCCTGCTGCTGAGCAGCTCCCCAAATCCAGGGGACGTCCTTCTTAGTGAGATCGTTCAAGGGACGAGCGAGTCGGGAAAGTTTTGGATGAAGCGACGATAAAAGTTGGCAAATCCTAGAAATCCACGTAAGTCTCGAAGATTCCGAGGATTGGGCCAATTGGTGACTGCGTGGACTTTGATCGGGTCCATCATCACCTCTCCGGGTCGAATAATTAGTCCCAGATATTCGACCTCGGTGCGTTCGAACTCGCACTTCTCTGGTCGTAAGTAGAGGTCGTGAGTTCTCAATCGTCGAAGGACTTCATGCGTTACGCGTCGATGTTCTTCTCGGGTTACGCTATAAATCAATATGTCATCTAAGTAAACGGCTACCTGACCTGCTGCAACCAGGTCCACAAAGATAGTGTTCATTAGAGCCTGGAAGGTTGCGGGAGAATTAGTCAGCCCGAACAACATTACCTGGGGTTCGAACAGGCCGCGGTTAGTAGTAAACGCCGCCTTCCATTCGTCCCCCTTCTTAATTCGTATGTTGTTATAACCCCACCGCACGTCAAATTTGGTGAAGAGACGGGCTCCTTTCAGTCGGTTAACGATATCAGACGCTAGAGGTAGGGGATATCGGTTCTTAACCGTATACTCGTTTAATTTGCGATAGTCCTGGACCAGACGAAGGCGTCCGTCCTTCTTTTTGACGAAGAACACCGGGGAGGCGATCGGGGATTTAGATGGAACAATGTATCCCTTGCGTGCGTTATCTTCTAAGAATCGGTCCAATTCCTCCTGTTCATTCACTGGCATAGGATACACCTTCGAACGAAGAGTTTCAGGCGTGTCCGGTTTGAGATCAATCGCATGATCGTACGGCTTATGTTCGGGCAGCCTCTCAGACTCTCGTTCCGAGAATACGTCGGCATATTGCCGATATTCTTCGGGGACGATGTCTTCGAACGATCGTGTGGGTTTCTCTTTACCAGCCCGCTCTGCCAACTCTGTCGAGTAAGTGTACCCAGCCGAAGACCAGAGGGTCTCAGAAGGGTCCTCGAGGATTTTAGCCCGCCACCAACGTCGACGTTGGGTTCGGTTCGCAGCAATCTGTTCCATCTTCCTTTCGCTGTCCGCCCGGATGTTCAGGGTCCCGCTGCTCCAGTCGATCTCTGGGTTAACCTTCCGCAACCATGGTAGCCCTAAGACCAATTCTTCTGGGCCTAAGTCCGTCACGAGGAAGTCCTGCCACTCCCGGACCTCTCCGAGTCGAAGTCGGAGACGCGCTATTCTCGAAACGCTCCCTGCGCGATTTTCCGACCCGTCGATATTGCATAGTCGGATTTTTTGGTTCAGAGGGCGCGTACGTACTCTGTTTCTCTGCACGAACCCTTCACTGATGAACAAGGCGGTGGCTCCACAATCCACCATAGCCGCCACTGGAGTGCTTCGATTTCGACCTTCAAGAACAACTCGGATTCTGAAGTGTGAGCCCTTCGGTTTTATCTCCGGGATCACGCTTGAGCTAATGTTACAAGGATTCGAAACTCGGTCACTTTTCGAAGCACTCCCTTCTCTGGGCACTAACACTGCGGCTTCTGTGCGTACCCTTTTTAAAAATCCTCCTCGCGCCACTTCGCAATCTGCTCCGCCAAGGCCTTCTGTTGCTCCAAGAGCTGGGTCAAGGTGTCGCTACTAGTCGCGGCAATCTTGACTTCTTCTTCTTCTTCTTCCAGACTGTCATCCGACAAGTCTTCTACGACAACCTCCTCCTCCTCTTGAGTCGCCGCGGCCTTCTGACTCTTGGGCTTGCCCATGTACCTGCCAAGCATACCCCCTCTCGGTGGCCTACGCGCATGCAATGTTTACAAACTTCACGTTCGTGATTGCCATCCTTTTTGGTGTGAGCGGTGGAGCCACAACCGAAGCACCTGCCTCTCATTCGGCGTAGGAACTCCTCCCTCGTGCGGGTGGCATCGACTTCCATCTTCACGGGGTCCGAGCTCATGGGCATAAAGGGATTACTCGCGGCGAGGTCCGGGGTAAGAGTCGTTCCGCTGTTCATCCCACCTCGTCGTCTCTCCCGTTCTTTTTCCGCCTGGCGCTGACGAACACGCGCGTCAATCTCCGTCGTCGCAGCGATCAGGTCGTCCAACGTGACGACGGGACGGTTGGAATGGACGAGCTCGTCCTTAACTTTGGGGTGGAGGTGGTCATAGAAGCGATCCCGAAGGTCCGCCGCTGAATACCCAGTGCGTACCATCGCCTGTTTGAACCGTGCCGCGTACTCCGGAATACTGGAGGTCTCCTGGAAAAGGAGTCGCAGTTTCTCCTTGGCATCAACGGCCTCATCAGCCGTTTCAAAACGCGCTTTGAACTGCTGACGAAAGCCTCCCAGCGATTATCAAACGGGACGAGCCCATCTGCGAATACTTCCATCGCCGGGGCGGCCCAGACCGCAGCGTCGTCAACTAGGAAGGACAGGGCGGCGCGGATCCATTCGCCATCGCGTCGGTCCATCAGATTCCCCTGCCCATCGACGACATTGAGACTACTCCCCTGCGCCATGGCCCACATGGTGAAGGCAGCCAAGAAACGGCGCGCGTCGTCTCCTCCGGTTCCGGCATAGGGGGTCGGACGCATCACGACCTTCGCACCAGCCAGATTACTAGCCAAGTGCAAGTTGGAGATTGTCGCGAGGTTCGTGATCGCCTCTGCGAGCTGGGTCATCGGGTCCGGCGCGGGTGGAACGACTTGAGGGACAGCAGGAGGTAGAACTTGAGGCAGCACCTGGGGAGGGTCCATAGGGACGTTCTGGGGTTCCATAGCGTACAGTATGGAGAGAAGTATAGTAGAAATAAGGTAAAGTAGGTAGAGTGAGAGGTGTTAGATCAATCAAAGAAAAGGGGCTAACC
>WTXL01000104.1:0-111866 GCA_022376525.1 Russula vinacea | reverse complement strand
TGGTCGGTCATCATTCCTTCCTTCGCTATCTACAACCTGCCATCGGGGTATCGTTCCACCCGCTTACTTCCGATTATACGCTTACTGCTTAAGAAACATAATTTTTATTTGTTTTGGACGACTACTCAAAATTACAATGGACTGTTGTGATCTCTGCAATGTCTTGGTGGTCAACAACTATTTTTGAAATTGCCGCGCTCCGCGCTAAGTTATCTCGCTTTCGCTGCCACCTCGGTTTCTTTCGCATTTCGTTCTCTACCTCCTCCTCGAAGGCTGGAATACACCGCGCATGTACAGGAAAGATGTTCTCCCCTTTTTGTGCCTCGCATTCTTGTTGTCGTAGTCACCTTACGACTCTGAGCCGAGTTCGAACACTCATCATGATCGAGGTGAGGGAGTACTGGTTAATGAACGGTCCGGGCGCAATGCCGATGAATAAGGAGTATGCGGACAGCGGATGCACTGGCAGTGACTGTGATGTAGTAGTTGGTGTAACCGTCAACTGCAAGTGGGGCGATTTGGGAGCTAACCTGAAGGGTGGGTCGTCCGACGTCCTCTGCCGTTAGTGGCATGGCTCACCGATGGTGTTCCGAATCCGTTGCACCACCATAAGGAAGTGGCTGTGGTCAGACATCAGTAAAACTCAAACCGTCTTAGACGGTCTTAGAGTTCTTGTCCAAGCTCGTCCAAGATGAATAAGACACCGTAAGAGCCGTAAGAGAAGCTCTTATCTAATGAGGCTCGTTTTCTTGCATAAGAACTGTAAGAGCACTCCAAGAGCCTCAAGGACGTTCTTGAAGCCACAAGGACGTTCTTGAAGCCACAAGGACGCCCTTGAAGCTACAAGGGAGCCCTTATAGCTGCAAGGAAACCCCTTATACAATGAGGCTCGGTTTCTTGCACAAGAACCTAGATTCACGCTCCAAGACCCACAAGTACTCCTCTTATGCAATGAGGCTCGGTTTCTTGCCCAAGGTCATCCAAAGTTTAAAAGACCTTATAAAAGAGGCCCAAGAACTAGCAAGAAGTGGCAAGAACTGGTATTGAACGTGAACGTGCACGTTGTTACTACACTACCAGACGAACATAGTAAAGACACCAGAATTCCGAGCTAGACAGTCTAATGAAAGCATTTTGTACCGACTCGACTGTATCCTGGATAATACACAATGTTAGTTACAATCGAGACTTGGAATGAGAAATGCGAATCAAAATACTCACAGACTTCAACTGACTCTTGACGCGAGAGCGGCGGGACTTCATCCCATTCCATATCATCTTCGTCACCTGAGATGGGGTCGCTGTCTTCAACAAGCAACTGCCTCTCATTGACTTCAGGCAGTTGCGCGCCGCCAGGGAGTCTGCTTGATGAGGCACGACCAGCCGGTTTGTCTTGAGCAATCTGCCACGCGCCATCGATAATGAGATCCCACGACTCCTGAGAAAGTGCCTCGACGGAGACTTGATAATGGAGTGCCACGTCGCTCCATATCTCTTCGGAAAAGTGATTGTCACATTTCCTTGTGCTCAACACGAGCTCTCCTGTCTTCGCATACTGCTTTAATGCACGTTCACTCTAGTATATGACACACTTTAATGTTATACGTCAATTATTAAAGCGAATGGCCACGTACCGCAACTATAGCAAGCAGAAGGGCACCTTTCGGATTTTCCGGGACCTTCTCTCGTCGATGAGGGATTCTGTAGCAGTGAATTGTAATGACAGTGTCGATAGGATGAGATTCGATTGGAAGATTCCGGAGCCCTTCTACGCTCCAAGTCATTCAATGTATCCAAATTTGCAATGAGATGACGCACTTTCTGCTTGGAACTAAAAGACTGCCATGTAAAGGGGAGCCCCCTGCCAAGCATGTGCGTCGCGTATTTCATCCGACCTGTGGCAGTTACAATATGCAGGGAAGCCCAAATAGTTTTAAGGGCAGCAATAGCACCCGAACCGAACATGCCTCGCCACTCAGTAATCCTTTGCATACTCTGAAACGTTGTAATGTCAACATAGCCCTGGTGCGTCTAAAAAATAACGATACAGACACGAACAAATATTGCCTCCTTTGGCAGAATTCTGGTAGCAAGAGCGGGGTAGGTTGCGTCCCACCGGCTTTGCAAATTGCCTGGGACGTCAATGTTGTGGTATTTCCAAGGATTCGGCAGAGTCCCTGTCCAGTCAACAAGTAGCGGAATATAATGTGTATTCCAAAGAGGAAGGCATGCGACAGGAAGATCTGCATTTGTAAATGTCGTCCTCGGGGCCAATCTGGTCGCACCTTGGATGGGGCACGATTCACCGAGGCGCTCGGTGGGTTCATTTGGGTTGATTTTCACAAGGCCCTGGTTCGAAGCGTAACAAATGTTCTATCAGCGGTCAGCTTGAATACGAAGAACTGAGTCATACCTGATGTCCAAGTCCTCTTCTCCCTTTGGCCCCTGCTTCGGCTTCGCTACAATCTGAGTCACGGTACCTGGCATATCTCTTCTCTACGATCTCAATGCCATTGTCGTCTAGATTTTCGAGGCCCCCCATTTTGAATACAGCGTCCACAGACTTGTTGCTGCTGCCCGAAGTCGTCCGACTTGATGCTGTGGCGTTCAAGTTCGCTGCGGCAGTGGCAGAGGCCCGGGGCTTAAAGCCTTTAATAAGGCCACTAGGAATACTGGCCACAGCTTTAAACTTCTTGGATGCAGGTCCGAGTTGGGCATTGCTGCGAAAATAAGGGCGATGAAAGAATAGAAGACTGGTACGTTAGAAACCCTTACTTGGAAGTTGAGAGCGCTCTCTTCGAAGTGATTACGAGGGTTCCCTTTTCGAGGCAATCAAGGCACGTGCACTGCCTTTACCTTTCTTCGTCACTTTCATCGCTGGCCCTGTTCCCTCATCCAGTTCCGGCTCCAGCTCCAGCTCTGGCTCATCTATTGGAGATGCCTTGTCGGCACCAGGTATGTAATCAGCACCGTGACTATACATCTCAACACTGTCTGCTTCGCTGCCCGCATCTAGTAGCCGATTAATAATCGCAAGCGACTCTGGATGGCTGAACAATCACTACGGACCTCCATCAATCTGGTCTTCTGAGTCCTTGTCATCTTCTTTCAAGGTTGTAAATGCATACGAACGGTGTAAGGGACGGGCAGCTCGAGCGATGTTGGCGGCCAGAGATATAGGCCGAGCGGCATTCTCATCGTCGTTCCTATCAATTTCAGCCATCATATCTTCAACACCGGCAACATCTGAAGCTGCAGTGAGTTCAGCAGCATCTTTTTTGTCTTTAAGGTCTTTCTCCGCTGCTCTGACTGTGGCCATCTCAGCCACAGAACGCCGCTTTGATTTTTGATCGGGAAGCCCAGGGTGTTTTTCACTGTTAGAGGCTCTAGTGCCAATTCTTCGAAGGCGGGGAGTGGCTGACATGAATTTGGGTGTGAGGACGACGGACGACGGAGGAAAAGGTCAGAAACCTGTTGGAAAGTGGTACGTCTTATTTTGACTGTTATATAATTGAATTCAACTCACGACTATTCAACTCACGACTAGTGGACTTGGAAAAGTTTTCAAAGGTCGCCGCGTTAAGGTTGCCGTGTTATGGTTGCCGCGTTATGGCCACCGCATACAGTTACTGTGTTAAGGTCACCGTGCAAGTGTCACTACGCATTAGCAACCTCCTTCATTTGAGACCTTTTTTCAAAACGGCTCTTATTTATTGCTTGAAAACACACTTCCTGCCTCTACACTTCTGCTATCAACTCGACGATGCATCCAAGAAAGAAATTCACCAAACGAGCCATTAGGTGTGGACATCCTGGATGTGGGAGGCTCGTTGCGAATTTGAGCGGGCTGACGCAGCATATGCAAGCTTCCCACTGTGCAGCCAGGCGACATGAACAGTATTCTCCCCCACCAGCAGATCGCGAACAAACCCCATACGACAATGCCATGCAAGGAATCAACAACATTGGTCGCGACGCGTCTGCAGACTTGGGGCCAAGACCGGCTCATATAATATACCATCCTCTTATTGACGGTGATGCGCCGCAGGCGCGGCAGCACGCGCAGATATGCACATAGCGAGGACTTAGAGACAGGAGTCCGACGCAGCAGAGCGACGGACCGCCGGACCGACGGAGCGACAACACGCGCGCTCCAACCTCCCCTCCGACTCATCCGCTCATTCCGACGGCCGCACGCCTTCTCCGCTCGCTCCGATCGCCCTGAAACTCGGCAGGAACGTCGAGCCCAAGTGATACGACGCGCTCACAGCGAATCGGAGCGCGTCGTCGCGTGGATCGCCCTCAATAACACCAAAACCACCTTAGTGGTCTTCAAGTCTCTCACAGCGCGTGCGGACATCTCGGAGTTGTACAAACGACTTCCCCGAGTAGGATTAGTCTTGGTACGTCGCCCCTGCCACGTAGGAGGACGCCCGACGTCGCGCGTCGCGTTGCAAGGCCCAGGAGCGGGCGCGCGCGGAACGGAGTGTGCGGACCGATCGCCCGCGGCGGAGGTCCTCAAAACAGGTTAGGAGCGTAGTATAGGGTCGCCAGTGCGCACAGACCAAGTAGCTAGTATATTAGTTAGAGATGTACTTAGCTTACAGGCAGAATCCAGCTGGGAGCCGTGTCTCCTGTAGTTCTCACCATAATTCCTCCGTTTCCGATCCGTTTCCCTTCGTTCTGGTCTCATTCTCGTCGTCTCCGCGCCTCTCCGTCGCTGGTCGCGTCGCTCGCCGCCAGCTTAGCTCCCGAGTGAGCTACAAGTCCTTTTCCGCCGTCGCCGGTCCCGTGTGACCGGAGCGCCCGATTAGGCAACTTCCTTTCCCGCGCTTCCGATCCAGAAGTGCTCCGCCTCCAGCGAACCCTCAGCTCTTAGTCTCTTGCACGCGTATAGCGGGGACTCAGCGCATCATTTTGGTGGCCAACGTGGGGAGGTCGGAAATACAGTATTTTCTGGTCCCTCTACGTCTCAGCTCGTTCCGCGCAACGCGCGCGCCTCCCACAGTCCTATATCCAATCAAAAACTTCGTCGCGTCGGCCAACCTCGCAACAGTCAGCGCCACCAGCTTCACAGCCTCCCCCTCGTCTCCGCCAGTCTTGCGCAACGTGCGCGCCTACTCCGTCGTATTTCCAATCGAAAATTTTAGAGTCGGCCAACCCTACAACAGTCAGCGCCACAAATCCGGACATATCGCGCTAACCCGATCGGGATGCCTCTCTCAGACCTCCCTGCGCGCAGAGAGGAGACCGCCCCCTCCTTCCTCGATGACCAGCCCGATGAGCTGGAGAGGTACTTCGAAGACCTCCACACCCTCTTCCTCCGCCACAATGTCGCCGACCAACAGGAC
The DNA here is from genome assembly GCA_022376525.1 of Russula vinacea. Lineage (NCBI taxonomy): Eukaryota > Fungi > Basidiomycota > Agaricomycetes > Russulales > Russulaceae > Russula > Russula vinacea. The sequence continues at coordinate 106,515 of WTXL01000104.1, read as the reverse complement.
CGCAAGGAGGCGGCCTGCCGATATACCAGCATCCGCACAGAGCAGCTGTGGAAGACTACCAGCGCGTGGTCGGACCCAGCACAGTCCTTCGACGACTTCAAGACCGAAGTCAGCAAGTTATACCCCGGCGCGCTAGGCAGCCGATCCCATACCCTCCAGGAGCTGGAGCGGACCATCGCGCGTTACGCGCGCATCGGAATCCAGAGCTCCGCTGAGCTTGGCGAATACTATCGCCAGTACCTCCTCATCACCCGCTACCTTATCGCCCGGAATAGCATCTCCGCGATAGAGCAGTCGTGGTATTTCTTCCGAGGCCTGTCGCCAGCCCTGGAAGCGCGCGTTCGAGAGCGCCTTCAGCAGAAGTTTGTCGACCATCTCCCGGACGACCCCTATCCCCTCTCCGATGTATTTGAGGCCGCTAACTACGTGATCATGAGCACCGCGTACATGCCATTCGCGCCGCCTCAGCCGCCGACACCGCCCCACCGCAAATACTTCCGATAGTCGCCCCCGCACCCATTCAAACCTCAGTACAGGTCAATGCGCTCTCCGTCGTCATGGACGAAATCGCAGAGCAGATCAAGCAGACTGTGCAGGACCATATCGCGGCCGCTGCTACGCAGACGAGCGCGCCCGGAAGCAGCACCTGCAGCTTCTGTGGCACCACAGGTCACTACATGCGCGAGTGCGAGACCGTAGCCGCCTTCATCCGCGCAGGCAAGTGCAAGCGGAGCGCGGAGGGCAAGATTGTCCTCCCGACCGGAGCTATGGCTCCGCGCGGCGCCCCGGCACCCTGTTGCGCGATCGCATTGAGGATTGGCACCAGCGGAACCCTGGCCAAGCGCAAATGTTCTACGGAATAGCAGGCGCACCTCCGGGCAGCCCTAGCAGGCAGCGTCGCCCCAACTCCGCAGAACGGAACACCAGCCAGCGCAACACAGCCGCCTCCGCAAGGACCTACGTCCAGCAACCGCAAAGCCCCCCTCATCCCACTCCGAAGCCCAGTACTCGTCCCCCACACCAACCTGTCCAAGTCCGCAGCGTAGCGGCACCACAGCAGCAGAAGGACACGCCTCCGCACCTCGCCCAGTACTCCGTCGCAACAGAAGAACGCGCGGAGCCGCCAGCTCAACGGAGCCCTCCCATACCCCTATCCCGACACCCCGACAAGTACGCGCAGCGGCAGCAGAGTCTGCACGGAGCACCAGAGCCGCCGACACAGTCTCAGAGCGCATTCTGGAGGCCCCCGTCGTCGTCACCCAGCGAGAGTTGCGTGCGATAGCGCCCGACGCTTGGGCACAGGCCGCCAGCGAGTCCGAGAGAGCGCGCGAAGAACAGCCGCTCTTTATGATGTTGGAAGACATCCTTGGCGACGCATATGAGCCGGACATGGCCAGAACGACCGCACGGAGCGCCAGGCTCGCGCAGATCACCAACGACTACACAGCGGCCGCGCTAGCCCGTTCCCAGCCAGACGCACCCCCCTCTCATATTCCCTTCCGTTCCAACACTTCCCAGTCCGACCAGTCTCCGCCGAAGTTGCGCCAGAGCGCGCATGTTTGCCCCCTGTCCGACACAGAAGAAACGCGCCCAGCAAGCTCGGCCAAGTACGAGCACATCTCTCTCTCCAAAGTCGGAGCAAGACCGATTCGCCCATCCAGCCACACCGACATCCGCCAGAACAAGCCGCCGCTGCCGGAGCAACAAGCAGACGAACCCAGGTTCGCGCTGCAGAACATCGCGACCAAGCCCAGCCACAGGCGAGAGTCCGAGAGCCCTCCCCCTCCCAGCCATCCAGTGCAACCGCCAGTCGCCACAGAGGCGACCCCGTCGTCCGTCGTCGCCAAAGAGGCGACTCCGCCGCCCGTTGTAGCCGAAGCGCCCCCATCGCCCCCTGTAGCCCAGCAGCAGCCTGCTCCGCCGTCGTTCCGCCCCCTCCGTTTCGAACCTTTCAGTTCCCTCCTCACATCCTATCGCGTACCCGCCTCGCTCTCCGGCCCCGTCTGCGTCCCAGACCTCCGTCGCCAATCACCGCCACAACCTCATCAACCCACGCGCAAACCGTCGCCAGCGGACACAGCGGAACCAGCGCGCTCCGCCACTCCCGTAGAAACCGTCTTAGCACAAGCCCTATCCCCAGCCGCGGACCCAGAGATTTCAGAAGAGCGCACAGCCCACCGCACAGAAGAGCCAGAAGAACCGGAACGGGACGAGGAGCCGCAGGAAGACGGGCTGAGCGATTACGCCAGTCAGTCTTCACCCTCATCTTCGTTCCCGGAGACAAGTCCGCAGCGTCGCCCGTCCGCGCTCGACTTCGTCGCGCCCCTAGCGGAGTCGCTCCGAACGGAGCTGTCCGCCATCCAGGTCACGGTCGCCCGGACAGGTAGCACCGCGCACATGTATAGCGCCGCGCTTGCAACCCTGGAAGACGAGGTAGATGCACTCGTCGCGCTAGCCAGCGACCTCGACCACTGCGCCGGAGATAGCTCAGAGCAGGAGCACGCAGAAGGGTTCGGAACCCTCATGGACAGGCTCGGAGCGCTCATGGGTTCAGCCCGCGCAGTCGAAGAAAGCGCCGCAGATGGCGCAGCGAGCAACACTGACCGGAGCGCAGAAGACCTGGAAGAGCCAGAGCAGGAAGGGGAGTTGCAGGACAACAAGCGGAGCGACTGCCTCGGCCAGTCTTCACCCTCATCATCGCCTCCGGAGCCCGATCCCTCACCTTGTCGCCCTTCCGCGCTCGACTTCATCGCACCTCTCGCGGAGTCGCTCAGAGCGGAGTTGGCCGCCGTACAGGACACAGTCGCCCAGACGGGCAGCGCGGAGCACAAGTATAGCGACGCCCTTGCCACCTTAGAAGATGAGGTCGACGCGCTCGTAGCGTTGGCCAGAGAGCTCGACCGCCGCGCAGAAGCCATCTCGGAGCAGGAGCATGCCGCAGGGTTTGGAGCCCTCATCGACCGCCTCGGAGCGCTGATGACCTCCGCCCGCGCGGTCGAGGACAGTGCAGAAGGCAACGCAGAGCCCGACGACACCCCCGCAGACGACATCGCAGCCCGACTCCACGTTGAAACTGCCGAAGAAGACGAAAAGCGCGACCGCGGTCGCAGCAGCAGCAGCATAGGCGAAGAGGGAGAGCTCAGCGCTCTCAGTTGGGAGGAGATACCCTCCTCCGCGTACATACCCCCCCACCATTATAGTTTATCGCGCCCCGGACCCCGTACCATACCAGCAGACATTTCCGCCTCATTCCTCCTTTCGTCCGTAGATCCGCCGCCCCCTAGTATACCATCGGACAATTACAGCGCCCATACTTGTTTATATTCCCCCCATAACCGCGCAGATGCTAACCCGAAGCCGAGGACGGCTTTTTTTTCAGTTGGGAGGAGATTGGGGGTAGCGCACAATCCAGCGCACCCTCGACGAAGACCCTCGCCCCCGCGCCCTCGGAGCGCCGCCTCCGCACCAAGATCGCCCCGCAGATACCCTCAGCAGCCCGCCACGTCGCCCGGAATGCGCATAGTGCGCCGCCGGAAGAAGATCAAAGTGTTCCCGGTAGCAAGACAACAAGTATTCAAGCCGCCCGTGAGATTCCAGTACCGACGCCAGCCCCGACGCGCACACCCTCACCCAGACACCGCCAACAATCCCCAGCCGCTCACGCCAGCCCTCTACCCCTCGATCCATGCGCTACAACTCCATCAGTGTCTGATGGAGGCAATCTCGAACCGCCGGAGCTCCGACCACCGCTCGAGCAAGCAAGACGATTTCTCCGAAGACGAAGGCGACACAGTCCTCGCCAGCGCACTCACCACAGCCTTGCGCGAGAGGTCCACCGCCACGGAGAGTCCCGTCGCCAACGCGGAAAGTCGCAGCAAAGGAGACGCGACGAGCTCAGAGATGGCTGACCCAGGTAGTCCGCCCCTCGTCCCGACGACTCCGCACGTGCCCGCGGAATCCAAGACTCAAGCGCTACGATCCCCCCTCCTAGTCCGCCTTCCCCATCGCAGTATCAGTCGCGCGGAGCAGTGCGAGGTTGCGTTTTATCGTCGACTCCACTCCGTCCCCCTGAAATTAGAGCGCCCAGTCCGAGTCCGACTCAGAGTGTCAGACGCGACCGCACCCTTAGACGCGCAAGCCCATGCAGCCAGCAACCGGATCGTCGCCCCCAAAGATTCCGCAGCGCGCGGAGGCATGCACGACCGCCTGCGTGTGCGTTCGCTACCTCCCCCCTCCAAGATCAGAGCAGCTCCCTTCGTCCCTCCCGCAGCTTGTCGCACTCGTCCGCAGCCCTAACATCTCCGTCACCTCGCGCGTCCGACTCCGACAGTCGCCCCTCACAAGTTCCGTAGCACGCAGGAGCGCGCAAGACATCCGACGTCCCCGATTAGTAGCCCGCAGTTATTGGGTGAAAATCAGCGCCGTCCAAGTCTTCCCCAGAGTGCCGCAAGTACGCGCGGACTTAGTCGCTCAGTCACCACGCGCTCAGGGTCTCGTTGGCCACTCTCACAGCGTCGCGGAGCACGCGGACACACGCAAGACCACCCGCGTTCACGTCCAGTCCCCCTCCCCCAGTTTATTATGTTTCTCCTTCGGACCTTTCCCCAGAGCGCCGCATTCGCGCGCGGCTTTAGATCCGCGAACCCAACACAGCGACAATACCAGCGCGCGCCGTCGCGGACTGGCATGCTCCACAGGGCCCCGCGCGACCACTCAAGATGGTCAGTTCTTCCGGACCGACAGATAGCGCTCCAGGTTCGAGCCTCTTTCTTAGCGCAGCGCGGCAGCAGGTCGTCACTCCAACGCGCAGGGACTGAGGACAGTCCATATCTCAGTTGGGAGGAGATGATGCGCCGCAGGCGCGGCAGCACGCGCAGATATGCACATAGCGAGGACTTAGAGACAGGAGTCCGACGCAGCGGAGCGACGGACCGCCGGGCCGACGGAGCGACAACACGCGCGCTCCAACCTCCCCTCCGACTCATCCCCTCATTCCGACGGCCGCGCGCCTTCTCCGCCCGCTCCGACCGCCCTGAAACTCGGCAGGAACGTCGAGCCCAAGTGATACGACGCGCTCACAGCGAATCGGAGCGCGTCGTCGCGCGGATCGCCCTCAATAACACCAAAACCACTTAGTGGTCTTCAAGTCTCTCACAGCGCGTGCGGACATCTCGGAGTTGTACAAACGACTTCCCCGAGTAGGATTAGCCTTGGTACGTCGCCCCTGCCACGTAGGAGGACGCCCGACGTCGCGCGTCGCGTTGCAAGGCCCAGGAGCGGGCGCGCGCGGAACGGAGTGCGCGGACCGATCGCCCGGGCGGAGGTCCTCAAAACAGGTTAGGAGCGTAGTATAGGGTCGCCAGTGCGCACAGACCAAGTAGCTAGTATATTAGTTAGAGATGTACTTAGCTTACAGGCAGAATCCAGCTGGGAGCCGTGTCTCCTATAGTTCTCACCATAACTCCTCCGTTTCCGATCCGTTTCCCTTCGTTCCGGTCTCATTCTCGTCGTCTCCGTCGCCTCTCCGTCGCTGGTCGCGTCGCTCGCCGCCAGCTTAGCTCCCGAGTGAGCTACAAGTCCTTTTCCGCCGTCGCCGGTCCCGTGTGACCGGAGCGCCCGATTAGGCAACTTCCTTTCCCGCGCTTCCGATCCAGAAGTGCTCCGCCTCCAGCGAACCCTCAGCTCTTAGTCTCTCGCTCGCGTATAGCGGGGACTCAGCGCATCAACGGTAAGTATTTTTTTGGTCCTTACCGTTGTAACATGTTATACTTACGCTAAATAGGTACTCCTTGTGACGAGGATGGAAATGATATTTACCAGGAACTGCACCACCACCGTGCCCTACTCTCGTTGACGAAGATGGGGAACCAATGCCTTTTTTCCTTACAAGATTGCGAGGAGTTTAGGCTCGCGCACTTCCTGTTCAAGCGGAATCAGATGCCGGGAACTGAAATTGACGAAATTATGCAGATCTGGCAAATACACTGCCCGATGATTGCGACCCACCATTTGCAAATCACGCTGATCTTTATGCGACCATAGATGCCACTACACTGGGCGATGCACCGTGGCAATCTTCTCTGTCACTTACATGGGGACGCTCCAGAGCATGGTGAGATACCGCCATGGATGCTCACAGCATACGATGTTTGGTTCCGAGATCCCGATTGGTCCTTCAGAATCAGCTGCGAAACCCTAGCTTTAAGAATCAGTTTGACTACGCCCCATATCAGAAGTTTGATGACAATGGTGAGCGCGAATGGGGGGACTTTATGTCTGCAAACTGGGCGTATCAACAAGCGGTATGTATCTCAAGCAACGCGTTCTTAGTTGATGCTATATTAACAATCAATAGGACATAATCGCTACCGAAGACCCGCAAACTCATGGAGCGCTGTTTGTCCCAGTCATTTTGGGCAGTGATAAGACGACAGTCTCGGTTGCGACTGGGCAAAATGAGTTCTACCCTTTGTATATATCGAATGGAAATGTTCACAACAATGTTCACCGGGCGCATGGTGATGGTGTCAGCATCCTCGCGTTCCTTTCAATTCCCAAAAGTAAGCACCACACAACGAATCAATAATCTTGATTTCACGCTCATAGCTTCTGCTTCGCTCTCAAGCTGATCGAAAGTACCGAGATGATGACAAATTCCGAATGTTCCGTCGCTGACTTTTCCACTCCTCTCTTGTTACAATCCTGCTGCCACTCCGACCAGCGATGAGGATTCCTGAAGTCACACTATGCCCTGATGGCTATCTACGCCGTGTTATCTATGGCCTTGGGCCGTACATTGCTGATTATCCGGAGCAAGCACTATTAGCGTGCATTGTTCAGGGTTGGTGTCCCAAGTAAATCTATTTCTTCTTGTTCCTTTGCTACCTTTCAATTCAAATGCATGTTTGACAGGTGTACAGCTCCTGCAGATGACCTTGACGCTCCAGCTGGACGTCGTTCACTCCTTCTTACAGAGACATTGTTTGAGCGGTACAGTCTCAAAACGCTCTGGAACGAGTTCGGTGCTATTGGCGACTTTGTAAGCACCGTGATCCGTGTCTTTCTCTGTATCTAATCACAACCACTTGCAGCCATTCACGGCAGAATTTCCCCGTGCGGACATCCACGAGCTCTTGTGCTCTGATCTCCTCCATCAGATCATTAAAGGCACGTTCAAGGACCATCTCGTCACCTGGGTAGGTGAATACCTCATAATCGTACATGGCCCCACCCGTGCAGCAGCGATAATGGCAGATATTGATCGTCGGTAAGACTTCCGATGTTACATTTCAGTTATGATTTAACTTGTGCATAGGATTGCTGCTTCTCCGCCATTCCCTGGCCAACGGCGTTTCCCTGAAGGGAGAGGATTCAAGCAATGGACAGGCGATGACTCAAAAGCCCTCATGAAGGTACGTAATGTTATATTTCTCGTTGTTTTCCCAGCTAATGATCATTTACAGGTATACTTGCCAGCAATCAGTGGGCATGTGCCGTGTCAGATGGTACGCTGCCTTGCAGCATTTCTTGAATTTTGCTATTTAGTTCGACGCAACACAGTCACTGAAACAAGTCTGAGGTCCATGGGACTTGCCCTCGATCAATTCCATGCCGAGCGTGTCATCTTTACGGAGCACGGCGTGAGGGTCGACTTCAACCTCCCACGACAACACTCCCTTATTCACTACCGAAGGAATATACAACTTTTCGGGTCCCCTAATGGCCTGTGCTCTTCGATTACAGAATCGAAGCATATCAGATCGGTGAAAGAACCCTGGCGTCGATCAAGCCATTTCAAAGCGTTGGGTCAGATGTTGCTTACAAATCAACGTCTCGACAAATTGTCGGCCTCACAGGTTGACTTCATGTCTCGCGATTTACTTCCAAATGCGATGCCAATAAACCCCAACATCGAACGTCGAATATTTGGCGATCTTGATGCCATCCAAGTACCGGGACCAAGGGTCATGAATGTGGTGACCTTGGCCCTCACCCGCGGTTTGTCTTTTTATGCGCCTGACTTCATCTCATGTTTAAAATAAAATGTTTAGAGTCGGGTTATCCTCTGGAACTGGAAGCGCTTGCTGCTCAAATCAACCTCCCCTCAACATAGATCTTATTCGCCGCTTTCTCTTTGACCAACTCTACCCAAATTCTCCGGTATCTGGCGACGATGTGAACCTGGCAATCTGTCCTGTTTTCACAGTAATATCCACGTCTTCCACTCTGCCCTCGCTACGTTTTATGCACCAAGCGACCCCTCAGGAATTGGTGGGATGCACCGCCAGCGCATTCGGGCTACACCATCATGGCAGCAGTCTTATGGACGGTACGACTGCATGTTTTTAGAGAAAGACCCTGCCCTTGTTGGTTTTCGTGGGCTACACGCTGCCCAGATTTGTCTTTTCTTTCATTCAAGCACGATCGCAAAACTTATCCATGTGCCCTTGTGCAGTGGTTCTCGCCAATTGGTGATGAACCATGTGAAGACACGGGGATGTGGATCGTTGAACCTGATTGGGACTGCAATGGACAGCGTTTGACGTCTATTATACATATTGATACTGCTGTTTGTAGTGCACACTTACTTCCTGTTTATGGATCAGCCTTTATCCCACATGGATTACACTTTTCCGAGACCCTTTGTGCCTTTCGCGCGTTCTACATTAACAAATATGCCGACCACCACTCACATGAAATTGCATTTTAATGCGGTATTTAATTTTTTTTACATTACAATACTCTTACAATCATCATGAATCCTCCTCTTCCTACTATTAATACTACTACCAATAAATGGCAATGATCCAACCTGTCTTCTGTCCCCAATTGATTCTCTTGTCTCGGACTTGTGAAATGACCTTTGACATCACGTGACCCTGTTTGGTTGGCAACGCGAAGCGACGGTAGGCAGCTTCCTGCCCCCACATCCCCTCCCCGGGCCTGTATATTCGATGGCAAGTGCCGACCCTGGCACGGCCGTTTCGTATGCAGCACCCGCCTCCCTCCATAGAAAGCTGCTACTCCAAGGCGACTTAGCCACAGCCCCGTGCGTAGAGGTGGATTTTTCTTTGGCCTTTCACGCTGTCTTTTTCTCGCCACCATGCCCCTCCCACCATGCGCCATCTTAAACCCTCTGACCAGTGCATTATCAACGTTGGATTGCGGGGTAGTGAGCTCATCTGCAGCCGAGTAGTGCAGGCGGGCACCCTTGATGTTGCAGGCTGCGTCCTTGAGTCGTGGCTCGCCAGTAAATGGTTTGCTGTTGGACCGAGCTCCAGTGCTATGGGCATTCCCAGGGAAACTTGCGAGCAGCATGCGGCATGGAAGCAGGCCCAGGCTGAGATGCGTGCTCGCCAGCAAGCTGTGGAACTCACGCATGCGCTCGATCGATGGCAGGGGTTATCGCACAACAGTTTGCAAACCATCCGTGGGAGAAGTCACACGAGCGAGCTGACAATCTGTGCTACAACTAAAGGTGAATGCTTTTTTCCTGCCAACCCGACGTCTGACTCATCTGTTTTTTTTTGACACTTGCAGCGACGGCCATTGTCACTGTAACTCATTTCCCAACTCCCCCTTTCCCTCCCATCACACTCTCCCCCTCCTTCGTACGCCCCTGCCGCCTCTGCCTCCACTACAACCATCACGACCATCACCCCACGCAGCCTCGATCCACCCAAACTACTCGACAGTTTCTCTCTCTCTCCTCAGCCAGCTCAGCGCCAGTCCCATTTGCACATGGCACGCAACGGGACCCGTCTTCGGATGTGCCTTGCTCAGTCATGCGACGAGGAGGATGAGGACATGATGGACTGGACACCAACCACGTCTCCTGTACCTGTGCGACTGGAGCTAGCCTCATGGGGACCCGGGGGACACGCACATATTGACGCGACCACCATGCGATAATACACAAGTTAAGAGGCTGAGTAGGCTCCTCATGGTTGTTCATGGCACAGGCAGGTCAGTGGCCGGGGTGGAAAAGCAACCCCACTCAACGCGTTTCAACGCGTTTCCTGGTCTGCAAAGCAGCGGCCCCGATCACTTGTCCTGTCCCACTCTATGGAATCTCTATCACGTCTTCGGTCTGCCTTACTCGGCGTGTTAGAAGCGCAAAATGCCACAGATGAACAAGAATTATTTGATCTCCTGGTTTTGCATCGCCGTGCTCTAGTCAGCGTGTTCGACACCAAACCCCCAAGTGAAGACTAGAGAAAAGAGCTGCAGAGTGGTGCGTACTTTTTGTACTTTATTTGACAGCGCTCAACTAATCTTCTTAAGCCAGGCATATGCACAGTGCATGGCCAGCAATTGTCTGTCAATGATGATTTCGCAACGCAAGTAATTTACATCGCCCAGGTCCTGGACTGTTCAGAACGTCATATTGCTGGACTAATGCAACACGTCATCTCCAATAATCCGAATTTAACTCCCGTATATATCCTGGAGGAGGTTGTGCTCGAGCACCACCAAAGACGGCATGAACTTGCTGACTCGCTCCGGCTTCTCCTCGAGGCATCGGAGATATCTCCGATAACTGCTCTCCACGCTTGCCTGCAACATTTTGTGAAGACGCAAGTCATTCCATCAGAAGGTGCAGACAGCATACTCTTTGGAGAGAAAGGCCTGGGATGGACGGTTTCGCTTAAAATTGAAGCCATTGATAAGACACTATCTCAGGCGCTGGCTGCGAAGCAGAATGCTGGGGGCGATACGGTGTTGCAAGGTCTGTCGTCTTTATTTCTCACAGTAACGTCTTCTCATCTATCATTTACGCAGGCATCAACATAAGCCTGGGATCCAATATAGTTTCCATGCGCGTCGAATCGCTGACCCAAGAGCGGCGCGCTCTTGCCACAATTCTCTTCCTCATCGCTCGTCTGGGATACTTGTCCCCCACGAAATCAAAAAATTAGTGCCTGGTTGCAAGAGAACCCACGACACCCAATCTCATATTATGTTCTCTGTTCCTTACTCGCCGCATTTGTCCTCGTCGACCCCCAAACTCCCGGGGGAGAGCTGAGGCAACACCTCGCCACCTTCCCCTCCACCCTCAATCTCATGAAGAGGAAGCTGGACCCGACGGAGGAGTGGAAAGAAGCTGGCGTCAGGGCTACCCTGCAGCTAAAGTGGACCCTTTTCTTGATGGACGCCCGACATTGCGATCCTTCTCTTGAGCACAAAGACGGGTTAGGACAGAGGAGCTTGAGATGAACATATGGAACGCAGTTCAGGGGAACGCCTTTACTTTCCTCACTGGTTCCGTGGCAAAGCTTCGCAGGAGGGAAGTCTCAACGTACAAATATCATCAACTCATCGGTTAGCAGGTCTTTTTTGGACGACCAATACTCACTTATTGTAGATCGGTCGCTTTTTAATCTCTCGCGGAGCTGATGTACGTGCTGTGTATAGAGGTCGTCCCTCGCTTCTTATGTTCCCATGAGCAGATCAATGCCCGCAACAAAGCGAATCAGCACCCTCTGTCTGGTGACTCTCACTTTCTTGAAGAGCTGGCAATTAACTCGACTCTCAAAACAGCCATTGTGCCGCCACAACTGGATCCACCGGATTCGTAACAATGCTCCTTCACCCGCCTGAGGGCAGTCCCAAGACGCGTCTCAATACTGGCGATCGCATGGGTACGTTACTCTTTCTCGCATTTTCCCGTAGATTGAACTGGGATGGAAGGCAACACGCCCTTGCACCTCACCATGGAGTCCGCACATGGCGAAACGGCCGCTCTGCTCATCGAGGCTGGTGTGGATAGGTCACGCGTATGTCATTGACTTTATGACAGAAGTATACTGCTACAACTAATGTGTGCATATATGTCACGCATAGGTGAATCTGGATGAGCAGACCGCAGAGCAGCTCGAGGGCGTTGGTGGGGTGGAACAACGACGAGCACGTGCCTACGTCATCGATCGTTGCGGGCTGTCGACATGAATATTCCGTTGGCGTTGGTAAAGTGTGCGTGGGTAACGAATGTATAATGTGGAGGAACAGGTTTTCCCGGGCCAAGCGAGGGGTGAGCAGGAGTCCACTGACACGGTCATGGGGTTGGGTACCTCTGAGCGATGGGTCTGACATGGATGGGGGCGAGGGTGTGCTGACTCGGAGTAACCACTGACTCGGATGTCAAGAATATCTCGTACTTTCATGCTTGTATGGTACTTGTGACTTCTTACCAACTGTCTTGGTTTGATCTTGGAAATAATAATAATCTCTTACTGTCTTGGTGGGATCTTGAGGGGAAAAGAAGTTTCTTACTGGTCTTGGTGTGATCTTGGAAAAAACAAAATCTCTTACTGGTCTTGGTGTGATCTTGGAAAAAATAAGATCTCTTACTGGTCTTGGTGTGATCTTGGGGAAAAAAATAATCTCTTCCACAAGAGCTACCCAGCCCTCTAAGACGTCTCCAAGATGTACAAGACACTCTAAGCTCTCTAAGCCGATCTGAGTTTTACTGATGGAGCGATGATCGTGGCACTGACATCCATCGCCACGTACCGAAACATTCATCTTTCCTCGGGCCCAGTACTGTACAGTATTCTGATAGGGACGTACTTGCGTCGTGGCACAGTCGCTTAGCAACACTCGACATTTGATTATAATTGAACGTTTTGTGCCGGGGCTTCAATAAGCTTCGATTTTGGACGATTGTTGTGATGCTATCCGTGGTGCCTTGTAAGTTCGTTGAGATCATGACATTACTTGACCTTCAGGCCTCCGGTTTTAGGCTTACCGTTGCAAGGTGTCGAGATACGCTTTGTCTCCTATTTTACTGTAAAGATTCTGGAAATAAACAAAATCGGGTGGAAAACGGACAGATTGGACCGAAACGCAAATACAACTGTAACTTTCTGTAGGTGGTGGCAAGGGGTCGGGGTCGAGGGCGCCTTTCGCATCTCCTACCATAAGCATTATGTCTCAGACTTCCCCCTCTGCCGCATCACGCTCCAACTATCAAGCCGTCTTCGACAATGCTTTAGAAGCCTATAAGAAAAAAACTGGGAAAGACCTCACCTCAGATCCACTACTTCACAGCCTTGAGACCTGCAATTCTCCTGATGCTGTCCTCGCCATCCTTTAAGCGCAGATACTTGAACCTGGTCAACCTCAGAGTAGCCGCAACAAATTGACAACGTGGCTGGATCCGACTGTAAAAGTCCTCAATGCGTTTTCCTCAACCATTGGCGGGTTCGTTGGCCTAGTAAGTCTCAAGAGTTTGAGTTGATTCGCTTGGGATCTGTGGTCTGATATTGATATTGGAGGCATATCCACCCGTGGGGTGATATTCACGGGTATAGGAGTTCTTCTCTCAGTGAGTATATCATGACCTCCTTCCGAGCTATTGTGACGTCCTGATATCTCAGGCCGCTCAAGGCGTCGTGCTGGTCGAGGAGCACTCATGATCTCTTCGAGCGCATAGAGAACGTCTTTAGACGGCTGGAGACCTATGTCGAGGTTCCACCGACCCCTGGATTGACGGATGCGATCGTGAAGGTTATGGTTGAGGTGCTTCGCATCCTTGCCATCGCGACCAAGAGATTAAACATAATCGTGCGAGTGAGTTGATATTGGTGATAGATCGCCTCTTGGCTGACTCTCCTTAGGAAATTTTCTGAAAGCTTGTGGGAAGGACGGATATCGAGGATGCGCTGCAAAGGCTCGAAAACGTGACTGTAGAAGAAGCCAGAATGGCAGGCGCCGAAGCCTTGAAGGCGATACACGGGGTTGGAAACCAAGTTGGTGACAAGGTGGACGGCGTACAGGACACGCTGAAAGTGTTGAAGACAAAATGAGGGGCGTAGAGGGCATGTACAGGGAGTCGGTGACATATTACGAGGTGTCGATGACAAAGTGAAAGAGATCGGCAATAATGTCATAAATGGTGCGCAAAAACCATTCAATTGGTTATTTCCACCGTTCTCATCGTTTTAACGATTAGGTGTTGAGAATATGGGACGACAGATAGCAGACGACTTTGACAAGACCGCGAATGAGGTCGATGACGAATAAAGACAGTCGACAACACACTGCAGGCGCAGACGACACACAGCAAGATATTGGGGCCGAGGTCACCGACGGTGAGTAACTCAAGAGAATTATTTGCACTATCCTGAGTGTTTTATTGTTCAGGTGCTGAGAGGATAAGTCGACCGACGGCAAACGATTTTGGCGATTTAACCCGTAGGTGACTTCGTTACCACACATTGTTGGTTGTAGCGGCTCAAACACCCACAGGGGACCAGTCGAGACAAGACTGTGTGGAATGGCTTTCTCCGCCAGATCCGTCCATAAATTACAACACTGCGCGCGAGACTCATCACGAGGGCACCGCATTATGGTTCACCAAAAGCAGCGCCTTCAGAGATTGGAAAAATCCGGGTCCTTGTTGTGGATTTATGGAAAGCGTACGTCCCTTGCTCGCTGCATTTCGCTCTCATAACAGATTTCCAATTCCATAGCTGGCTCAGGCAAAAGTGTTCTTACGTGAGTCGCCCGATAAAACTCTTTCGGCCGGGTGTTTATATTATCACTATTACTAGTTCTGCGGTCATCCAGGATATCGAACGCATCTCCAAAGCTGGGTCAACCACATGGCCTACTTCTTTTTCGATTTCAAGGACGCTGAAAGCAGGATCCCGTGCTTTCCTTCATCCGTCCTCGTCCAGCTCAGCAGCCAATCTGTTTCTTTCCGTAACATCCTTCTTGAGCTATACTCAGCACACCAAGTGGCTCACAGAACCCAGTGATAGCGCTCTCATTCATGCCTCGAGAAAATGCTCAAAGTCCCAAGGAAATTCCCACTCTACCTAATCGTCGATGCCCTTGATGAATGTCCCGACATTTCTGGGGTGCACTCGCCGCGAAAAGCTACTTGGGCTTTTCAAGAGCTAGTCGGGTTACGCCTTCCGAATCTACGTCTCTGTACCACAAGTCGCTCCGAGGTCGACATCCGGAATGTTCTTGAACCCCTGACATCGACATCAATCGCATATCCCTTCACGACGAAGATGGACAAAAGAAGGATATTGCCGAATATATCAGCTCCATTGTGTATTCGGACAAAAAATCATGAGATGGCGAGACAAGATAAGGAGTTGGTCGTCAAGACGCTCTCGACAGAGCTGATGGCATGTATGTGTGTCTCTCCTCTCATAACACCTTTTCTGAACTCTAAATAGGTTTCGGTGGGTCTCGTGTCAAATCGAAGCCCTACGCCGGTGTCTCGCACCAGTGTGCGACATATTCTCGAAGAGTTGCCTGAAACCCTGGATGAGACATATGAGCGGATCTACAAGAAATTCCCAAGGCCAACCGAGTACACGCTCATCGGCTCTTGCAGTGCCTGACTGTAGCCGTCCGTCCACTTCGTGTGCAGGAGCTGGCGGAGGTCCTTGCAGTCGATTTCGGCGCGGCGGAGGGATCCGAAGCTGAACGAGGATTGGCGGTGGAAGGACCAAGAACAAGCTGTGCTGACCGCATGCTCTAGTTTGATCGCCGTTGTCATTTCCAGGATTCCAAATTGTTCAATTTTCGCATTACTCAGTCAAAGAGTTCTTAACCTCCGATCGCCTCGCCGTAGCAGAAATCGATACCTTGCGTTACCATCAAATTCGGCTTGAACCGGCGCATACTATTATAGCTCAAGCTTGTATCGGCGTGTTACTCCGTTTGGAGTACCCCATCGACAGAGTGAAGATGTTTCCTCTGGCGGACTATGCGGCCAAGCACTTCGCCGACCACGCCGAGCTCGGGAACGCGATATCACAAATATCGGATGGTATCGACCGTCTCCTTGACGAAGATAAACCACACTTTTCGGCATGGATGTCCCTTATCAGTTCTTCTTGGTGGGTAGAGAAGGACTCCGGTCGACTCAAGGCATCTCCCCTATACCATGTTGCAGATCTCGGATTTTCTGCCCTGGTCCAGCACCTCATTTCGAAGCGTCCCCAGGATGTGACCGTCCAGGGTGGTATTCGTGGAACCCCTTTACATGCAGCGTTGCACCGGAGACGTGTCAAAGTCTGTCAGCTGCTACTCCCGCATTGCGTTGGCGTGGATGTCCGGGACTCGGATGGTCAGGCGCCATTACATATGGCAGTATGCAACGCACTCCCTGAAGTCGCGCGGATGATTATCGAGCAGGGTGGGGATGTGAATGCACGGGACAACAATGAATGGACACCGCTTCATCAAGCAATTGATGCATACCCGCTGTTCAATGAGAAGAAGCTGGAGATTATGGGGCTCTTACTGGATCACGGTGCGGACCCAGAAGCAAAGAATAGCAACCACAATACTCTACTGCATCTGGCGGCTTGTAATGGGCAGCTCGCTGCTGTAAGGTTGCTGATCGAGCATGGTGCAATTGTTGATGTGAAGAACAAGGACGGCTGGACACCACTACACGAGGCATCATGGAGAGGATATGTGGACATCACACGGCTCTTACTGGAGCATGGTGCAATTGTTGATGTAAACGACCAGCACAGCTGGACACCATTACACGAGGCATCATCAAAGGGACATGTGGACATCGCACAGCTCTTACTGGAGCATGGGGCAATTGTTGATGTGAAGGACCGGCATAGCTGGACACCACTACACGCATCATCGAGGGGATATGTGGACATCACACGGCTCTTACTGGAGCACGGTGCAATTGTTGACGTGAATGACCAGCACAGCTGGACACCACTGCACGAGGCATCATCAAAGGGACATGTGAACATCGCACAGCTCTTACTGGAGCACGGTGCAATTGTTGATGTGAAGGACCGGCATAGCTGGACACCACTACACGAGGCATCATCAAAGGGATATGTGGACATCACACGGCTCTTACTGAAGCATGGGGCAATTGTTGATGTGAAGGACCGGCATAGCTGGACACCACTACACGCATCATCGAGGGGATATGTGGACATCACACGGCTCTTACTGGAGCACGGTGCAATTGTTGACGTGAACGACCAGCACAGCTGGACACCACTACACGAGGCATCATCAAAGGGACATGTGGACATCACACAGCTCTTACTGGAGCACGGTGCAATTGTTGATGTGAAGGACCGGCATAGCTGGACACCACTACACGAGGCATCATCAAAGGGATATGTGGACATCACACGGCTCTTACCGAAGCATGGGGCAACTGTTGATGTGAAGGACCGGAACCTCTGGACACCACTACACGGAGCATCAAAGAAGGGATATGTGGATATCACACGGCTCTTACTAGAGCACGGTGCAATTGTTGATGTGAAGAACCAGCCTGAGTATGGCTGGACACCGCTACACGAGGCATCAGCCCGTGGATATTCTGACATCATACTGCTCCTATTGGAGCACAATGCGGACGTGGACGCACAGGACAGCGAGGACGCAACACCGTTGCATAAAGCAGCGTTAGAGGGGAAGGTGGAGGCCACAAAACTCCTGCTCTCGCATGGAGCGAACGTCTATGCGCGTGACAAGGCGCGCCAAACTCCAGTCCAGTTTGCCGTTGCGAGAGGACACGAAGAGATTGTACGATTGCATTCTGAGCATGTCCTAGGTGGAACAAAGATGTAGCATCTACAGGTTTTCAGTTTCCGACTCTTAGGTACGTTAGTAGTCCGATAGTCGACGCCCCCGACACCTCAATACCATTTCCCCATCAGTGCGTTACATCGGACATTTCGACACCTGACATAGCTCATCCGACATCGCGCCCACTCGGCATAATACGGTTCATTATCTGTGGATCCATTATTCCAGGCCTTCAGCGCCTTTCATTTGGTCGGTCATTATTCCTTCGCTACTACAACCTGCTGTTCTACCCCTCAAGTGTCATAAAGCTTTTCTCTTTCATTGAATCACCAGACCACTACATTTTGGTACTTGAGCGTTAGTGTGATTGCTCAGACACTATTATCATTGGCTGCACCTCACTCGCGACTAGTCATGGACGACGGTGAACTATTTCACCAAATTGTAAAGCTCACGTACTGCAGCAAGAACCTTTCCCGCCATGTGATCCTCTAAGTTGCTCATGCGATTTGCTATCTTCATGGGGAGAGGGGGGTGGTACACCGGTAATTTTGTCACCACACGTGCCGATCGCAGTGATATCAAGCCAGAGAATCTGTTGTTTGAACGAATACCCATCATTCCCTCCAAGAACCCGGTTATACGACAGGACGATGAAGAGAAAGAAGACGACGGAGAGTTCATTCCTGATGTAGGTGGCGGTGGCATTGGTCGTGTCGAGATCGCAGACTTCGGTCTTTCGAAGGTCATCTGGAATGAGGAGACAATGACACCGTGTGTCACCGTAGGCTACACTGCACCGGAAATCGACAAAGACGAGCGATATTCCAAGAGCGTAGACATGTGGGCCCTTAGATGCGTACTTTATAGAAAAGGTTTGAAATGTGAACGCGTGAACCCTAGCGTGTGGTTTGTTGATTGTGAACGTCCCCCAGCGTCTTTCTCGCATATTGACAGCTTTGATCCCTCTCATTATACCTAAAAAGCGATTCTGAAGGTCTTGCAAACAAAGGGAAAGGTGGATCAAGAGGTGGATGTTGTGAAAGTGATGCAATTGGACTCGGATGGCTGAGTGAGTTGATGAGTCTGCAGCTCGGCTATACGGACTCCGGGACTCATGCTCGCCTCAGTGCTGAGTCTGCTGACTCTGCTAACCGAAAGCCCACAATGGCGGCGCCGCAGGGAAGGAATGCCACAAGAAGAGCATACAGCTAGAGTGGACAGATCTTGACCTGCCCAAGCGTCGTGCCCAAGGATCATCATGACCCATTCACGCAGTAGGAGCTCAAAGCCTCAAACGCTCAAGGACAAACCTCACCGTTCTTGCTTTCAGCATCTCGTTCTTAGGTGCAACAGACACCCTTTCTCGACCCAGCACACTGAGCTTGCCCTCAGTCCGCTTCCAGCATGCCACATGATGCCAGTGCCAACGTCTTAGCGATCGCAAGTGGCACTACCAAGTGCTCATTCTCAACATATACATGTATGCATATACACTATTTTCTGGCGTGTCATTGCATGAGATGTCAAGCATGAGGGTGCGGTGGTGCTTTTTAAGACTTGCCGAGACATCACCAGTCAAGTTGTCCTCGTATGCCATGTGTACCTGACGTCACCAGTCGTTTTCCAGAGCTGAGAGGTTCTCAGGCATTCTATGATATCGCTCATGACTCAGGAGCCTAGTCTCGCTTCCAGACCCGGAGAATGAAACGGAGAGTGAAAAATGAGTGGTGGGTTTCATTCATAGGGTCTGGTGACTTTCGGTCGTCCGGGTGTAGGGGTCGATCACGTGCCATAATAAGCTCGTATGCACGTATAACGCATACGCTCTACAATGCCAGCCCACGCTTACTCTGACTCAGTGCTGAGGATCTCACGAAGGTGAAGGCAACGCTCAACACGGCCCTTCAAAAAATGGAGACTATGGAAGCACAGCCAGGCAGCTCGAGATCAAACTCTACCTCTTCATTGTATTTGTAACCTGGCCCGGTACACGGCACTCCTTTTGTGCCTTCTCCACTGGTTCCGAGTCTGTCTCGTTCCAAGACATCTGACGACAAGTTTCCAAGCAAGCCACTAGCCCAGAACAAGGCCTGGAAAGTTGGTGTGAGCACCAGCACTACTGGCTCATCAACGCGTACGTTTTTCCCCCTGTCTTCTTTCTTTTGGAACTACTCGTCTGACCCCACAGATAGCCCAGAACCATCACCCTCGCGATCCCAAGCCCGCACACCGCACTTCCACATGTACCCCCTCCTATCCTACACCCATCTCCACCATGCCCCCATCTCCTACTACGACATCGCATTCACTCCCTCCGCGCGCACTGTCGTCGATCGCACCGTGCACTCGTCCCTCCCAGCCAGCTCGCGTCTCGTCCTGCGCTCGCCAAAGCTGCCCTGGGTCATCACAGTCGGACCGATCGGATCGCCGCTGATGTTCTTCATAAGCAAAGACGGCGAGAAGCGCAAGCGAAGAGCTCGGCCGCGCTCACAAACCTCGACGTGCTCTACACCGTGACCATGCATGTACGCGTTTTCGCCTCAGGCTACCTCCCCCATTTGTTCCACGCCGTTTTTGCACTATTTGGGCCCTGCTTGCTGTATAGTTCAATTGTCTTGTACTATCTATTGTTGTATATACACGATCGTGAATCGTGATAAACTTCTCATGGTTCTGAACCCTCCCAGGCCTCCCTCAGCTCTGACGCACACATGACTGTTGTTGCCGTGATAGTATTATCATGGCAATCCCTCTCCAACCTTGACTATGAGCTGCTTTCCTCTTCTGCTGCATCCACACCGCGTCATTGCAGCGCAATCTAACTGCGTATTATTGCACGTGACCGACACCTACACCCGGACGACCGAAGTACACCAGACCCTTCGTATATTTCATGCCACTGATTTTCACTCTCCGACTCCCACTCCGAAATATACCAAGGTGGGAATTCTGGGCCGGAGCGAGGAACGAGCGCAGACCCAGAATGGGGTCTTTGTGTGAGCAGAGAGGGCGGCACGTGACGCATTCGTCTTGTCGTCCCTGCCGCCATCCTCTCGCTCTCTCCTTCGGACGGTTCAAAGAACCTCCCTGCCGCTTTAAAATTTGTGAAAACATCATCTACCATAGTCACACCAATCCAGTTTAAAATACACAGCCAGTCCTACAGTAAAGATGCCCCGCATTACAAATGACCCAGCCCTGGAAATTTGCCCGGACTTCGAGGGCCAAGGATGGGGTTACTTACGCCAGATGATGATCGATATGCATCAGGGCCCCCAACCCCTCACGGTAGAAGAGGCCGCCCAGCGTCTGAAGGACACATGGGCACAAGAACATGACCAGAGGGTAGCCCAGTGGCAGGCCCAAAGGGAGCAGGACAACGCTGAACTGGAGGAACAGGCCCGCCAGGCCCACGAAGAAGAGGAAGGTCAACGCGCTCAGAGGGATAGGGAAGCCGAAGAGCAGCGCAGGGAAGTCGAAAAAAGAAAGCCCAAACTCAACGACTTCGACGACAATCGCGCAGTAGACAGCTGGATCGCACCAAGGCCGGCAGAATATGCTCTAAACAAAATAAACGCTCTAGAGTACGTCGAGCTTGATTACTTCACCATGCGAGGCTGCTTGGAGGCCACTAGAGACTCCAATCAATCCACCAGCCACGACACCTTCGGCTTCACACAATCCGAAGGCATCCTGGCCATAAGGCCACTCGCAGCCCAGAGAGCGTCGAAAAACATCAGGAGAGATGAAGACCTCGCCTGGGAGGAGATGCAGTTCGCCAAAAATACCATGCTGGAATGCATCGCAAAATCCGGCGTCTGGTCCGACCGCCATGCCCTCTCTCTGGCCTCATTCTTTGTTGCCTTAGAAGGGCATCCTGTCCGATGGAACCCAAACGGACAAAAAATATTACTGAGGTACCAAAGCCAGGTCAGGCGAGAATGGTTCAGCGCTCTCAAACGAGGCGAGGGATTCAACCTCGAACTGATCCGAGAAGAGCTCATGCAGTCCCTCACGCGAACGGTCAACGACCAAGAAAGTACCAAAGCAGTAGCAAAGGAGATCGAAGAGGTACGAATCGTCAATATCCTCCCCAGGACCATTCCTAACCTCTCGTTTTCTTTCTCCATCCCCCTTTTATCTCCCCTCGACAAAACCCCAACCACCAAAACCGCCCGCTGGCTGCCACCTGCGCCGCGTTTGCTGTTAATATGCGGTCCCACATTGCCGATTGCGCCGGCTGTGTTGACTTGCCCCCCTGCTGGATGCCTCTGCGCACCGCGGATGCTATTGTGACTGGCTGTCCCACATCGCCGATTGCGCCGGCTGTGCTGACATGCCCTGCCTGCTTGTGTGCCCTGGCGCCCTGCGGTTGCTGTCACCGTGCGGTCCCACATCGCCGATTGCGCCGGCTGTGGTGACTTGCCCCCCCGCTTATGTGCTATTATGCACTGCGGTCGCTGCTGCTGTGCGGTCCTACATGCCGATTGCGCCGGCTGTGGTGACTCGCCCCCGCCCATGTGCTCTTACGCACTGTGGTTGCTGTTGCTGTGCGGTCCCACATGCCGATTGCGCCGGCTGTGCTGACTTGCCCCCCGCTTGCGTGCCATTATGCACCGCGGTTGCTATTACTGTGTGGTCCCCACATTGCCGATTGCGCCGGCTGTGCTGACTTGCCCCCCCCCCCCTCAACTCCCCGATGGCCCGCATTTACGCACACCAACCAAAACAGTTGCGCCAAGCACGCCTTGCCTACCAAGCACCAGCACCAGCCACACCTCACTCGTCAGCCAGGCGAAAGAGCAACAAAAGGCAAGAAAGGCACACCCACACACGTTCCGCCTCACCCACACAGGCTGGAGCGTCAAGGGGACGCTATCGATCACGCTCACCGACCAGGGAAAATGCATATGCCCCTCGCCAAGAAACACGCTCCCGGGACAATGGCAGGCGCACCAGAGGAGAACAAGACCAGTTTTTTCGGTCAGGCGCAGACCCACGGGGAGCAGTCTGCGCCACCTGCCTTGGTCGCCACGAGCATCCCTTCGGCAAATGCACAGCCCGCAAACTGTGGAATGGAGCAGTGGCAGGAGCCAAAAAGAATGGATATGGGAGGTTGGTCGGCGAGGACGGCCTTGCAATCTGCTACGACTGGCAGTTACCCTCCGGTTGCCAGTCCACAAGCCACAACGAGCGGCACAAGTGCTCAGGCTGCGGAAAGACAAGCCACGGAGCCCAAAACTGTCCTCGAGCGGAGAAGGAATGAGACAGTCTCCCCGTACAAGCACAGCATGTGGGCAGCAGAACTCACACGTCTGGGCTTGTACCCAAAATACCCAACCGTTGTTGATGGTCTACGTGATGGTTTCGATCTCGGCATCCCTTATATATTTAGCACATACGTTCCGCCTAATAACCCATCAGTCACACACCTCCCGGACGTGTATAACTCTACAATCAACAATGAGTTTGCAGCTGGCCGTTACATCGGCCCTTTCTCGCGCACGGAGATGGAGGCCGAAGTGGGCCCTTTCCAAACATCGCCCCTGTCCTTCATTCCCAAAGCATCCAAGCCTGACAAATACCGAGCCATACACAACTTCTCCTTCCCCCACAACCCTCGCCAAAGGCAACATCCATTAATTCCCATATCAATAGCGAGGATTTCCCATGTACCTGGGGAACCTTCGCCACCATCACACAGCTTATTGCACACCTGCCCCGGGCTCACAGGCATCCGTACGCGATGTGGCAGAAGCGTACAGGACAATCCCAGCCAACCCATCACAGTGGCCAGGCTTGGTCATACGCTTACAGAAGAAGACCAGTACGCTGTCAATGTGTGCAACAACTTTGGTCTACCTCAGCAGGAGGAGTGTACGGAATGGTGGCAGATGCAGGCACAGACATTTTCCGTGGCAATGGATCGGACCATTGGCAAAATGGGTCGATGACCATGTATTCTTCCGAATCCCACGTGAACACTTACCAGCCTACAACCTCTCTCGCTCAAAATGGAGCCGTGAAATTAGACTGCAAGGAGGTTGCAAACAGATGGTGGCCGTCTATGGTACAAGGGAAAAATCGTCCAGATGGCATCCCAGAGGAGTTGATGAGACTGCAACTTCCCATTCCAGGACTTGCAGCGACATCCCCTCGCAGTGCAGAGGACCAAAGTTCTCATATGCGGATGCAGACATTGATGCCCTTTCGGGCACCTGGGATCTGCTGGGAACCCTCCAAATCCGTTCCGTTCGGACCAAAAGTGCCCTACCTGGGTTTCCTGTGGGACTTACACGCACGCACGGTCTGCCTTCTGAAAGAAAAGGCTCAAATACTTGGCCGCGATCGCAGAATGGGAGAAAAGCCAACACACCCTGTTGGAAACACAGGAGCTACACGGAAACTCCAGCACGCGTCCATGGTCATATACCCAGGACGCGCTTATGTCACCAACCTGGAGGCCATGCTCGCCTCAGGTCACAATCGCCCTTTCCTACCGCGCACCCCACCCCGAGATACCGCAATGACCTGGAGTGGTGGAAGCAACGACTCAGCCGACCAGATCGCCCCAGACCCATCCCAGAACCCAGCCTCTCATCGACCTTGAGGCCTATTCCGACGCAAGCTCAGAATTCGGAATCGCAATTACAATCGGCCCAAGATGGCGGGCTGGCGTCTGGCCACGGGATGGGAGTCCCAGGGCAGAGACATTATGTGGGCCGAAGCCGTTGGCTTCGAGCTCCTCGTCCTCTGCCTGTTATCGTCTTCCCAGAGGGCGACCACCTCACGGTATATGGCGACAACCGGGGGGTCGTCGAGGGATGGTGGAACAGATCCAGCCACAACAAACCACCAACCGGATCTTCCGGCGCATCCTGCAGTTATCAGAGAACTGCAGCAGAACGATACACACGAGGTATGTTCCAAGTGCCGAGAACCCGCTGATCCCCCCTCACGGGGACGCTACCCCCCCCATGAACTCCTCCTCGAGGACTTCAACATCCCGAGCGAACTACGCCCTTCCTCATCGGTGTCGGCCTTGTTGAGCTGAACAGAAGAGCAGCGCTAAAGCGCTTGATGCCGGCAGCCAACCCAGTCAGGACGAGCCAGGTGTCAGCCGACACCCAAACGAGTCAAACCACTCGAGCAAGAGCACGCCAGCTGGATGTCCCCCAGACAGCGGCCCTCCCACCCAAACCCCAGCACCGTACCAGCAAGGCTCACCCCCATCCCTCCTTCCTACGCCCCCACTGCCTGCCAGGATCGCCTCAGCAATGGATCCCAACATCCAGCCAGGCAGCGGAATCCAACCCACAACCCAAATGAAGCAGAGCGTGAACGCATCAAAGACACGATGGTCACGCATGGGAGGAAGACACCGCGAAGCATATGGCTCGGGTCTCTAATGTGGCACTGCTTTTGCGACGATAGAGCCATTCCGAGCAAGGAAGGGCCCCAGCCAGCCAAACTCTATGTCAGCTTCGTCGCCCACATGGCATCCGCATACTCAGGTAAGACATATCCAACTACTACACGGAGTCCGGGCCTGGCACGTATTGCACAGTGTACCATGGCAGCTGAACAAAATCGAAATGGACACCATGCTGCGCGCGGCCGAGAAACTCACCCCAGCCTCCTCCAAAAGAAAGAAGCGACGCCCATACACACCTGGTTTCATTGTGGCACTGAAACAGCAAATGAACCTCGAAGAACCCTGGACGCCGCCGTCTTTGCATGCCTGACAACATGCTTTTATGCGACAGCGAGGCTCGGAGAATTCACAGTTCGAACGCTCCAAACATTCGACCCAAACACCCACATCACCACTCAAAACCTAGCGCACGACCAGGACCGCAACGGCCTAAATGTGACCGTGTTACACCTACCCAGAACCAAAATGGCCGGCAACGAAGGCGAGGACGTGTACTGGGCGTCGCAGGAAGGAGATTCCGACCCAACAACGCCTAATAAATCACCTCCGAGTCAACCAGCCTCCAGAAACTTCTCACTTATTTGCTTACCGAGCCAAGCACGCGCGCAAACCCTCACCAAAACGAAGTTCCTCGAAAGGGTGGGAAAGCAGCACACGCAGCGGCCTAGAGCCCCTGCAGGGACATGGCATTCGAATCGGATCGACCCTAGAATACTTGCTCAGGGGCGTCCCTTTCGATGTCATGAAAGCCAAAGGGCGATGGGCAGGAGACTCCTTCCTCCTATACCTGCGAAACACGCAGTAATCATCGCACCATACATTCAAGCGGTCCCGGCAGTGCACGAGACCTTCATCAGGTACTCCATGCCCCAGGCACGCTAAAAACTCTCAAAAAAAAAAAACCATGTCGCGAACACGCGCACAAGGGTAAGTTCTGCTGCAGCGCACTCCTAAGATTTGGGTGCCGAGACTCACTCGCCGCGTCGTTTTCCCTCCTAGCAGGATGGGTGTCGCGAGCTCGCCCCCGGCACGCAGCCCTCATCTTCGACCGAGAAGCGCTACGCGCTCCCGCCCGTTTTGCTGTGCAGTCAAGTAATAGACAAACTTGTGTAAATAGTAACTACCCCAGGATATCGAAGGAATCCTTCCAAACTCATAACCTGCGCGCCGATCCCTCCAGCATCATGCGGCGCGCCACCCATCGTGAGCACAGAGCACCTCGCGTGACTCACAAAGATGGGAATTCTGGGCCGGAGCGAGGAACGAGCGCAGACCCAGAATGGGGTCTTTGTGTGAGCAGAGAGGGCGGCACGTGACGCATTCGTCTTGTCGTCCCTGCCGCCATCCTCTCGCTCTCTCCTTCGGACGGTTCAAAGAACCTCCCTGCCGCTTTAAAATTTGCCCGCCCGCCACTCCCAGTTTCCGAGTCAAAATAAAATCGTATTATTTGTCGATGATGAGCTTCGCGGTCCGAGGGCAATCAGCCCGCTTCAGGTGGGCCCACCCACCCGTCGCGAGCTCGCCCCCGGGCACGCAGCCCTCATCTTCGACCGAGAAGCGCTACGCGCTCCCGCCCGTTTTGCTGTGCAGTCAAGTAATAGACAAACTTGTGTAAATAGTAACTACCCCAGGATATCGAAGGAATCCTTCCAAACTCATAACCTGCGCGCCGATCCCTCCAGCATCATGCGGCGCGCCACCCATCGTGAGCACAGAGCACCTCGCGTGACTCACAAAGAGTCTGGGACCGAGACTACTCAGGAGCCCAATTGCTGCCAGTTTCACATGTGCGAGATCTTCGGTAGTAACGGTATGTCTAGGGTTAGGTTAGGTTAGGTTACAAAGACGCCCACGACATGTTCCGTGCTGCCGATGCAAAGCGTTACTTCTCCCCTTTCCGGCTGCTGTCTTGCATGCATGTCATCCAGCCGCGAACACAGTGGATAGTGAATCCAATATTTCACGCTTCTTTTTCTTTTGTTGGCTGTCATTCCTTCTTCGTTTTCTTTGTAGGCCGCTACGGGCACTGTTCTACCTGCTCACCTCCGATTCTCTATTTACTACTCCAGACATTGCTTAATTTTTATTTGCTCCGATATTCAACGACTATTTCCGAAATTGTCGCCCTCCCGCGGAAGTATTGTCTTCTCGTCTTCGCCGCCACCTCGGTTTCTTTCGCATTTCGCCGCTCTACATCCTCGAACACTCTGGGAAGCCATCTCCTCTCCTTTATGTACCTAGTTTTTTCTGAAGTAAAAATTTATTATTAATAATGTAATTGTTATTGTCGTAGCCATACAACCCAATCCGCCCATCTCCACAGCTCGATCATTACGACTGTTGGTGGTTACGATAAGGTAATGACGGTGATGTATTGGACGGTCCACAAACTCTTCATGCTCGACCCGGCTTTTCTCCACGCCCACCCACTGACTAGCCGTTTCTGCGGGGCTCTACAGCATGGCATGCACCTTGTATTCCGGTCTCGCGATAGGTCCCACAGCTTGACCTTGCGATTCCGGTTAGCTTTGCATTGACGCTGTCCTCTCACTCTCGCACAGCAGAGTCGGATACTTGCGAGTGGCAATGCGAGGGTGTTTTGTCTTTTTGCCCCTTTTCTTCCATGTGCTGCTATCTCTTTGGGTTTCCAGGACCAGGACCGGGTATATAGATTGGAGAAAAAATCGTGCTTAGCGTGATGTAATTTCCGAACTGTGACGGAGAATGTGCAAGATCGTCGGCAGTGTCACTGGCGGAGACGGTCGACGAGATTGAATAGTCGAGCCATTCGAGCAGAGGAGCATGCGACTTCAAGTTACAGTTGTGGTGAGGGTGAGAACCGAAAATGGGTGGGTAACGGACCGAGCGGACCGAAAACAGGTACTGCCCCGGATCTTGCCTCGGATTCCTACTATCCCCTACTTGACCCGAACTATGTCTCAGACTTCTCCCTCTGTCGCATCACGGTCCAACTATCAAATCATCTTCGACAGTGCTTTAGAAGCATATAAGCAGAAAACTGGGAATGATCTGATCTCGGATCCACTATTTCAGAGCATTGAGAACTGCCAATCTCCCGACGCCATCCTTGCCATCCTTCAAGAGCAGATACTCGAGCCTGGTCAAGCTCAGAGTAGCCGTAACAAATTGACAATGTGGCTGGATCCGACTGTCAATATCCTCAATGCAGTTTCTGCAACGACTGGCGGGTTCGGTGGTCTAGTAAGTCTCAAGGAGTACGAGATGACTCGCCCAGGATCTGCAGTCTGATATTGATATTTTTTGAGGCATATCCACCCGTAGGGGTGATATTTGCGGGCATAGGAGTTCTTCTCTCAGTGAGTGCCTCCATTAATATCCCTTTCCAGGCTATTGTGACATCCAATATCTCAGGCCGCTCAGGGTGTCAGTGCTGATCAAGGAGCGCTCATTGACCTCTTCGAGCGCATAGAAAATATCTTTAGACGACTTGAGACCTATGTCGAGGTTCCCCCGACCCCTAGAATGACGGATGCGATCGTGACGGTCATGGTTGAAGTACTTCGCATCCTTGGCATCGCAACCAAAGAGATTAAACATAATCGTGCGAGTGAGCTGATATTTGGCGATAGTTCAAGCCTCTCGGCTGACTCTTTTCAGAAAAATTTATGAAAAAGCTGGCGGGAAGGACGGATATCGAGGATGCGCTGCAAAGGCTCGAAAAAGTGACGCTGGAGGAAGCTCGAATGGCAGCTGCAGAAGCCCTGAAGGCTATACATGGGGTTGGAAACCAAGTCGGTGACAAGGTGGACGGCGTACAGGACACGCTGAAAGTTGTCGAAGACAAAATGAGAATTTAGAGGGCATGTTACTCGATGACAAAGTGAAGGAGATCGGCAATAAAGTCATAACCGGTGCGCAAAAACTACTCGTTACCACACACTGTTGGTGGCTCAAACACTCACAGGGGACCAGTCGAGAAGAGACGCTGTGGAATGGCTTTCTCCGCCAGATCCGTCCATAAATTACAGCATTGCGCTCGATACTCATCACAAGGGCACCGGATTGTGGTTCACCGAAAGCAGCGCCTTCAGAGATTGGAAAAAATCAGGGTCCTTGTTGTGGATTTATGGAAAGCGTACGTACCTTAGCTCGCTGCATCATCGCTCTTCATAACAGACTTCCAATTCCTTAGCTGGCTCAGGCAAAAGTGTTCTTACGTGCGTTGCCCGATAAGACTAGTTTCGGCCAGGGTGCTTATATTATCGACTATTACTAGTTCTGCGATCATCCAGGATATCGAACGCATCTCCGAAGCAGGGTCAGCACACATGGCATATTTCTTCTTCGATTTCAAGGACACTGGAAAGCAGGATTCCCGTGCATTTCTCTCATCAGTCCTCGGCCAGCTCAGCAGCCAATCTGTTTCTTTCTGCAACATCCTGCTTGAGTTTTATTCAGCACACCAACGTGGCGCACAACGACCTAGTGATAGCGCTCTTATGCAATGCCTCGAGAAGATGCTCAAAGTCCCGGAATTCCCACTCTACCTAATCGTCGATGCCCTTGATGAATGTCCGGACACTTCCGGGGTACACTCTTCGCGAGAAAAGCTACTTGACCTCGTCGAGGAACTTGTCGGGCTAAATCTTCCGAATCTACGTCTCTGTATCACAAGTCGCTCCGAGGTCGACATCCGGAATGTTCTTGAACCCCTGACGTCGACATCTAATCGCATATCCCTTCACGACGAAGATGGACAAAAGAAGGATATTACCGAATATATCAGTTCCATTGTATATTCGGACAAAAAAATTATGAGATGGCGAGAGGAAGATAAGGATTTGGTCGTCAAGACGCTCTCAGACAGAGCTGATGGCATGTATGAGTCTCTCTCTCCTCTCATGAAAACCTTTCTCAATTCTAAATAGGTTCCGGTGGGTTTCGTGTCAAATCGAAGCCCTACGCTGGTGTCTCGCACCAAGTTTACGACATATTCTTGAAGAGTTGCCCGAAACCCTGGATGAGACATATGAGCGGATACTACAAGAAATACATAAGGCCAACCGAGTACACGCTCATCGACTCTTGCAGTGCCTGACCGTAGCCGTCCGTCCACTGCGCGTGCAGGAGCTGGCAGAGGTTCTTGCAGTCGATTTCGGCGAGGCCGGAGGGATTCCAAAGCTGAACGAGGATTGGCGGTGGAAGGACCAAGAACAAGCTGTGCTGACCGCATGCTCCAGCTTGATTGCCGTTGTCGATTTCCAGGATTCTCAAATTGTTCAATTTTCGCACTACTCGGTCAAAGAGTTTTTAACCTCCGATCGCCTCGCCGCGTCAGAAATCGATACCTTGCGTTACCATCATATTCAGCTTGAACCCGCGCATACTATTATTACTCAAGCTTGTATCGGCGTGTTACTCCGTTTAGAGTATCCCATCGACAGAGTAAAGACGTTTCCTCTGGCGGACTATGCTGCCAAGCACTTCGCGGATCACGCCGAGCTCGGGAACGCGATGTCACAAATATCGGATGGTATCGACCGTCTTCTTGACCCAGATCAACCGTATTTTGAGGCATGGATGTCCCTTATCAGTTCTTCCTGGTGGGCAGAGAAAGATTCCGCGCGATCCAAGGCATCTCCCCTATATCATGTCGCAGATCTTGGGTGTTCTGCCCTGGTCCAGCACCTCATTTCGAAGCGTCCCCAAGATGCGACCGTCATGGGTGGTGTTCATAGAACCCCTGTGCATGCAGCGTTGCACCGGAGACATGTCAAGGTCTGTCAGCTGCTTCTCCCACATTGCGTCGGCGTGGATATTCGGGACTCGGATGGTCAGACGCCATTGCATGTGGCTGCGTGCAACGCACTCCCCGAAGTCGCCCGGATGATCATCGAGCAGGGCGGGGATGTGAATGCCCGGGACAACAGCTACTGGACCCCACTTCATCAAGCAATCGATGTATACCCGCTGTTAGATGACAGGAAGCTAGAGATTATGGGGCTCTTACTGGAACATGGTGCGGACCTGGAAACCAAAAATAACAACCACAATACCCCACTGTACCTGGCGGCTTGCAATGGACAGCTCGCTGCTGCGAAGTTGTTGATCCAGCATCGTGCAAATGTTGACATGAGGAACGATGACGGCTTGACACCACTACACGAGGCATCATCGAGGGGATATCTCGACATCATGAGGCTCTTACTGGAACGCGGTGCGAATGTGGACGCAAGAGATAACCATCACAAGACTCCGCTGCATCTTGCAATTCTCACCGGGCAGTTCGCGGCCGCACGGCTGCTGATCGAGATTGGCGCAGGTCTTGATGCGCTGACTGTCCTCGACAGAACACCGCTGCATGAGGCATCGTGGTTTGGACGTGTCGACATCATACGGCTCTTACTGGAACGCGGTGCAAAAGTAGAAGCAAGAGATAAATTTCACATCACTCCGCTGTATCTTGCAGCCTGCAATAAACAACTCGCGGCCTCACTGTTGTTGATCGAGAATGGCGCAAGTCTTGATGTGCTGAATGGCAGGACACCACTACATGTCGACATCATACGGCTCTTGCTGGACCGTGGTGCACAACTGAACATGGAAGCAAGAGATAAGTTTCACTGGACCCCGCTGCATATTTCAGTCCTCGCCGGA
This sequence comes from Russula vinacea, assembly GCA_022376525.1. Classification (NCBI taxonomy): domain Eukaryota; kingdom Fungi; phylum Basidiomycota; class Agaricomycetes; order Russulales; family Russulaceae; genus Russula; species Russula vinacea. Next base: position 74,891 of record WTXL01000104.1, on the reverse strand, counting down.
CAGCTTGCGACCACACGACTGCTGATCGAGAATGGCGCAAGTCTTGCTGCGCTGACCGACTTCGACAGGACGCTACTCCATGAGGCATCGTGGTATGGACATACCGACATCATACGGCTCTTACTGGAGAGCGGCGCAAACGTGGAAGCAAGAGATGAATATCACTATACTCCGCTACAACTTGCGGCCTGTAACGGGCAGCTCGCGGCCTCACAGTTGTTGATCGAGCATGGCGCAATTGTTCATGTGCGGAACAAGGATAACTGGACGCCACTACACGAGGCGTCGTTCCGTGGATATTCCGACATCATACTGCTCTTACTGGAGCACAAAGCGGACGCGGACGCACAAGACAGCGAGCACGCAACACCGCTGCATAAAGCAGCTGCAGAGGGAAAGCTGGAGGCCTCACAACTCCTGCTCTCGCGTGGGGCCAATGTCTATGCGCGTAACAAGGCGCGCCAAATCCCAGTCCAGTTAGCCCTAGAGAAAGGACACCAAGAGATTGTACGGTTACTTTCTGGGCATGCCCTAGGTGGAACAACGATGTAGCACCTAGTATAGGATCTCAGTTTTCGTCACTTAGGTACGTTAGCAGTTGATAGTCGACGCCTTCAAGACCTCAACACCATTTTTCTACTAGTGTGTTGTCTCGAACATTTCTACACCCGGTATTGCTTGTCCGACCTCGCGCTACTCAATTGGATACGATTCACAGGCATGAATACATTATTGTGGCCCGAGGTGCAGACACTCGAACGAATACTCGACACCAGCATCAACGCATCGACCACGCCAACACCAGCGGAGTACCCCATACGCGCCTCAGCAGTAGCCAAGCTCAATGGCCGCGCACCGACTACAAGCTCCGACCAAGGCACAACGCATCGCTGTTCTTATAGGGTTCAGGGGGGAATGTCATTCGCCAAAGCAACTTGCGAAAGGGAAAATAAGTGGGAAGGAGATAGTCAATACAGATTAGGTGCTACATACGGTTCTGTACCACAGGCGCACCGAAAATATGGAATCAAAAACAAAACAAAACAAAAACATTATTGTACGGATTCAGCTTGTTGTCTTTTGTTGGCCATCATTCCTTTTCCCCTATCTTTTCCCTACCACCGACCCTGAAGGCACCACGTTAATATGCCTACTTACTTCCGATTCTTTGTTTACAACTTGCTTGACAACTTGGTTTTGGTACAATGTGATCACGTGATCTCTGCAACGTATCGTACGTAAGCAGTATTACGCGGTGTTTCGTGTTTGTCCCCGACGTCCTCGAACACGCCAGAGGAAAGCCATCTTCTCCCCTTTATGTAACTGACTCGGACATTCTTGTAGTCAGAGTCGCCTTATAACTCTGTCAGCCTATTTCTAATACTCATCCTTCGCTATCTTCCCCTCCCAAACTCATGCCTGTACAACAAGTTTTGGATATGTTAACATGATCGAGGGTGAGGGAACGATGATCGACAGGGCACTGGCACTCATTGCATGCTTTGATCTTTCCTCGGGCCCGGACAGGAGGCTGCGGGAGGTCTTGTGTCTGGCACAGTTGCATAGGCAATTGAAAGAATGGGCTTGTAATCTCTCATCGCTCCGTGCTGGGGCTTCAATGTTGAGGTTTGCTCTCTATAGTGCCTTAGATTCATTAAGCACAATCACTGTTGCTTACAACGTACATACAGTGTTCCACCACTCTGTGTCCCACCACCATTCCTTGTCACAATGGGCTCTAACTCTCTCAAATTAAATCTTTTCTGCTCACTGCCAGAGAGAAAGTTGTTCGTATATATAGTGTCTCTTCATATAAAAAATACCAATTTTTTTTTGCATGGGTCCTGGATGCTGACACTGTCAATCACACCTGAAATCACCAAATTAAACCATTCCCAACTTTTTGGCTGACAATTGTACCAAAATCTGGTGTGATTTAGCAAACCAAAAAAAGGGGGTGTATAGAAATAGGTCTAAGGTAACAGTATGCCAAATATCAGGGCATGAGAATGTGAACTTTGTGCTAAAACAAATCCACAAAGCAGACGGCCAAATGAGCGTGACACCTGTGTGGTGCATCAGGATGACTAATCCATCATTTGTTTCCTCTGCTACTTTGGGTTCCCGCTTGCCTATTTGCCAGTATTTGGACGACAAAAGAGATCTTTGTGGGTGACTGGGAAAAAGTGTGCCAGCTGCTTCATTCCCAAGGCATACTGGTAAAAAACCTCCCAAAGAAGCCTAAGCGACCACAGAAGCCAAAATTGAAAGAGATCAAAGAGGAAACAGCTGGCAATGGACCCAATGAGGAGGAGGAGGGACTCGATGATGCGAGCTGATAAGAGCGTCACAGGGTGTCACACCTTGGGACAAGGAGTGGTTTCGCGTGACATTTGGACTGACATATCAATCAACATCGCACTTGGTGCTGTAATTCCCAATTGCTTTCAAACTTGGTATGAAGTACCCTAAGATACCCATCAATGGTTACAGTAACTTAGATTTTTCAATTAGTGCATGTGGAAACCGTAGTAGCCAATTTTTAATCTACTGGGACATGGAGTGGTGATACACTGTACCGAATTAATAAATGTAAGATATCAACATACGCTCAGCAGTAGCAACATCATACTGTGATGAGAAATCTGCGAGAAAAAACACTAGGCTTGGAGCTCCTAACTTACTAATTGGCTTGTCGAGTTACTCAAGTATGTTAAGAGATAATATCGATAATACCGTAGGGATTTAGCAGCGAGAATTGGATCTGAGTCGCGTTGCTCACATGGTGCTCATGCCAAACACATCGTGACCAACTTCCACTTGCTACAAACTCAGTAGCCAACAACAATTTCCAAAATTGTCCGCCCTTTCGCAGACGTATTGTCTTCTCGTCTTCGCCGCCACCTCGGTTTCTTCGCATTTCATTCTCTACGTCCTCGGACACACCACGTATGTACAGGGAGCCATCTTCTCTCCTTTATGTACCTGGCATTGTTATTGTCGTAGTCGCCTTATAACCCCCTCGCACATTTCCACACTTCGATCATCACGGGTGTTGGTGCAGACGACGAGGCAATGATGTACTACAGTAGAAATTGTCATAACGCATAGCGTTCATTCCAGCCCAAAACCCATGCATTATGAGATTTATGCATTATAGTGGATATTTTCAGGGGACAATGCCATGTTTGGACAGTTTGGTTCCAAGAAAAACCCATTCAATATGAGATTTATGCATTATCATTCTATGCATTATGACTAGAGAATGTCAAGGGTTTACAAAACCCTGAGGGTATGGTCCAAGGGTAGGTAAGGGTAAGGGTAAGGGTATGAGAATCTGAACCCTCCACAAACCCTTACCCCTGAGGAAGGGTCAAGGGTAAACCCTTACCCTTAAGGAGGGTTTCCAAGGGTATGGTTTCAACAATTCAACCAGGTCAATGTTCCCATATATTGTGTTAATAATGCCTTTATTAAAATTCTATCTACAACATATATATCTACTGTACTACAAGAGCAATCCCAAAATACACTGTGCATGCAAGGTCCGGGTGTGCGTGCGTGCGTGACGACCTGGTGCGTGCACGCATGGGAATCCAGCATGCCTGCATGCGTGGTGAGACCCGGTGCATGCGTGCATGCGGGGATCCGGCGTGTGCGTACGCACATGGGGGTCTGGCATGGGCGTGGGGATCCAGCGTGCACGGGCAGAGGATCAGTGCTGTGCATGCATGTGCATGGAGACCCGGTGCGTGTATGCATGGGGATCCTGCGTGCGTGCATGGGGACCCGGTGTGTGCACGCATGGGAATCCTGTGTGCGTGCGTTCGTGCGTGGGGACCCGGTGCGTGCACGCATGGTCATCCTGCGTGCGTGACATGCGTGCGTGGGGACCCAGTGCATGCACGCATGGGGATCGTGCGTGCGTGGACCTGGTCCATGCATGTGCAGGATCCAGCATGCACAGTGGGGACTCGATGCGTGCGTGCGGGGATCAGGTATGGGTGTGAGGATCCAGTGGGCACGGGCAGAAGATCAATACCATGTATGAAGGCATGGGAGCCCGCATGCAACGTATTTGCCATGAAAAAAGGTTGTCAGTGAGAAAAAAAAGTAATATGTGGCGATTACTTACTTTACACCCTGCAGAGGCAAGGGTTGGCGTGGTTGGCGTGGTTGGCGTGGACGTAGGTGTTGGGGTGAGACGGGGCGAGGGTGAATTGGACGGTATGAAAGAGAGGACGGTTGAGGGTGAGGGTGAGGAGATGGGGCGAGGGTGAGGGCAAGGGCGAGGGCGAGGCGAGGCGAGGCGAGGGTGAAGGAGAAGGGGGAGAGGAAGAGGGAGAGGTGTCGGGAGCGAGAGGGAGACCTTGGGTGAGGGATGGTTCATTGGCCGCGAAGGGAGACAGAGACGCGGCAGAGTGGCGATCCGGAATGCCGGTGGCGTGGCACTGGCAACGCGCGACTCGCAGCCCACTTCACCACACCACTCCCAACTTCCATCGACCCTGCGCCCTTGCCAACACCTCCGATCGGCACCAAATTTGGCAAGAATATCGAGCAAGACGAGTACTATGGATCCCCAGCAAATCAGGGCGCAGCGGCTCCCTGATCCTTGTCAATAACCCCAAAACCTTACAAGTTCAAATCTGGCTCCTTACAACGCGCGCAGGCTTCAGATCTTCAGACAGCGAACGCAGGACCAACCCAGGATATAGAATAGTATACATAGAATATAGTATATTAGTTCAGAATGTACTTAGTTAGACTCAATTAAGATTTTTGGAGTGCACGCTGGAGGGTTTCGAGGTTTGAAACCCTCGAAACCCATCACATACCCTTATCCGTTGAGGCGGGAACCCTTACCGGCCTTACCCCTCGGCACGGATAAGGGTACGAAAATAAAACCCGAGGGTTACCCGGGACATTCACTAATTATGACAATTTCTACTGTAGATGGTGCAACCACCGAAAAACGCCTAGCAGTGTAAACATTGTTTTAACTGTCCCCGAGCCTCCATGCATCGGGAAGAAAAAGGACAAAGACAAAACACCCTCTGATTAGCATACAAGGGTTCCCAATCGGTAGCTCAGATCTACCCATCTATCAGATAATCTGATTGTTCAATGATCCTCAGACCTCCGTTCTAGTCGCAATTCGTAGTTCTACGACCTCTATAGCTGCCTTTGCTGCCTTCCCCATCATCTCCCTTTCTGCAACAACTGCACCGGGGCCATTGATAGAGTACTTCACCCTGCCAGCCTCGTAACCGTCCACGTGCAGACAGCAAATCTTCTCCCCTTCCGCTTCGTAAATTTGATATTCCACGTCGAGGTGATGCTGCGCAGATAGAAAAGAAAGCCAGTGCACCGGTTCTTCCAGCTTCTTGAATGCTTCTGCGGCTGTTACTCGCTTCAAGTTCGTGACCGTCTCCTCTTCCGATCCCTGCGGGAAATTGTCACTGGACTGGACCGTAGCAATCTCTGTGCCGTCAACAACCGCGATACACCTCCAAACACCTCCCGCCTCCTCTGTGGAGTATTCTATACCCAAATTTCGCTTCGCAAGCCAGATCCGCAATAACGAGATCGGGTCTCCAACAATGCGATGGCCTTCTCTGCTGCAGCGAATCGGACGCGCTCCAGGCTAATTCGCCCGCGCCATTCGTCCTCGACCTTGGTGACTTCATAATCGTCCCAGACGACCGAACAGCTGACCACTTTCCCATCTCTCTTGAGGGTATCACACTCCACCTTCTCATGCTTTTGCCCGCCCACAGGTCCAACCGAGAGATGGGGTGCCGCACGTCCGTATCGCGGTTGACGATGCGCTCCAAGACTTCCCAGTGACCCAGGCGCTGGAGCACATCCCGTACGATATCAAGATCTCCACGAGAATCAAGGTAGACAGCCCCGAGCAAGCTCTCAAACATATCGCTTAGAAACTTCGGTGCCTGCAATGACGTCAACGCTACCCAAGGGAAAGCGCGCCCCTCTGAAAGCGCAACCTCGATCTCGTCGCGACCACCTGGACGCTCCCAGCGAGTGAATGTGTCGCGCTGCTCGTCCAGAATGTGCCTGTTCGAATGCAAGAGACACTTGTAGAGGTGTAAGCGCTGTGTATCCTCTGACACGGTCACTCCTTTGTCCGGCGACCACGACGGCATTTCCACAGGCAACTCGGTGGATGCGCGCAAACATAACATCGCGAGGAAGTGGGCGTTCACCACGGCTGCCTTGATTGTGTGTATATGTCTCGGACCATAGTCCTTCCCTGGTGCGTGGTAGAGGTAGTCGGTGACAAGCATGTCAAGTACGGCGTCTCCAAGGAACTCCATGCGCTCGTAAGATATTGTCTTCAAGTCGCTCTGGTAGCTCGCATGCGTGAGAGCCTCCACAGCAATCGCTTTGCGGCGGAAGGTGTAACCCAGGATGCTCTCCACAGTGGTGATTTGGGTCGGGTAGTAAGCGAGGTCGGTGACGTGTGAATACATAGCGTTGATGCATTCAGGGAGGGGACTCCACGATAAACCAAGATCGAAAACCTTCATGCATTCAATCCCCATCGCGAAGCTGCCGTGCAAATACGCAGCACCTATGAGCGCCTCCACAACGTCTGCCAAGACCTTCGTCGATAGGTTTCGTGCGACACTGGCTCTTCTCTTCTGTTTTTCCGTCATCTCGGCCATGTCAGGCAATGACTGTGGCGTTTCGTCGAACATCAATGCAGCCGGATCGGACGCTCGCCTCGGCTTCCACCTCTTGGGTATAAAAAAATCTCGGATGATCCACTTGTATAGCTTCCGTTGAAACGCCATCTTGGCAAGATTGACATTCGAGACTGCGTGGTCCTTGCTTCTCGCCAAATACCCCTCGTGCCAAAGCGGATGTCCTGAGAGAAGCTGAATGCTCACTGCATACTTGAGGGTGGTGTCGCCAAGTGTCTCAAGGCGTTGGTAGTGGGTCCGTTCTTGAGCGACTGGCATGGTAATCGCTGTCAAGAGAAGATCAAGGGGAATCTGAGCCAGAGGGGTCCCAATGAACAGGGCATCTCTCATGGAAGAGACCGTGCAGGTCATCTGGAGGTGCCTGATGATCGACGGGGCCCACAGTGCATATTGTGCGTCGTGCGACGAGATGGCTGCGACCTGGGTGAAGTCCTGCAAAAGCAGTACGGTCTTCTGGCTCACAGCATCCATCCCGTTTGACTCATCTGGCATGGGAATAAGGAAATTGCGCTTGATAATCGGCCGCGCCTCGATCAGCGGGAACGTGATCTCGAGCTCGGCAGTACCCTCATCGTCGCGCCTAGGCAAATACCGCCTCACGAGGTCCGCCTTCTCTTCTATGGTAATGGGGGTATTTCGCATCCGTGTAAATCGAAAGTATCCTCCAGTGAACCCCGTCTCGATCACCATGAAGATGTCGTCCGTTTGATCGTAGCGGCGCACAAACGATGAGAAGGGCATTAAGAGCGCCTGTGCGTCACGACTGGGGTCGGAGGTCAGGGCCCTTCGCTCGTCCCAAACCGTCGGTGACGCATCCACAGGAAGGAAGAGATGAAGGAAGTCCATCTTATCCCATTTCATGCGCGAGCCATACATCGGCCAGAAGAGCCGACGTGTGAACTCTTTCGCCCGCGCTAGAATGCCATCATTATCGCTACCAATGGGTGTTTGATCCAGGACGCGCACTTTGAATGGGGGGCATTCGCGTGCATGTATGATAGGGAATTCGTCAGGTTTGAGAGGGGGGATAACAGCCTGTGTCAGCATGCGCAACGGGGGAAGTCCGTCCACCTCTAATATTGTCGACCACCACCGTGTGTCCGCGTCGCAGCCACCAGAGACATGCCAGGGATCCATTTGGCACGAGACCCACGCGGTGCCCTCACGCTTCTCGACATCTTTCAGCACAAGCTGTATCTCGTTTTCCTGATCAGGCTCCAGGAGATGGTCATTGAGCAGCCCGTTTTCGTACAGTGCCCGATAAGCTTGGAATGCAACATGGCGTCGCGCAGAGACCTTCGTGGGGTAAATTCTGGGGGTCGAAAACGAGCGGAAACGAGGGTCTACCGGCCTCGGAAGTATTAGGGTACATCCGTAAGGACCCGTGTACGGGGGACGCGGTCCGCGGTTTGCGTGCCATTCCCAGGGGTAATCGGGAGGGTCAATGTCGAACAGTGGGGTATTGATGGTCGACCCTGAATAAGGAAGGATGGAACAGAAATGGAAGATACGCTCGATGGCCGAGTTCCCCGTCAGTACTGCGCTGATTTGATGGATTTAGTAAGAAGTGGAGCGGGGACGATGTGCATTATCGCTTACCCAGTCGCGTCTACCGTAAATCGCAAACTTTCATCCTCGTTGGTATCTTCATCGTCGACGATCGCCTGGTATTCCTGCGTTGTGTTGTATAACTTAATCATCTCTTTCTCCTGTTCTTCCCATCTGCGCTTGGTCAACTCAAACTCCAATTGTCCGTAAGCATGAGGACAAACGAGCTAAGTTTCTGGCGCGCGCGCCCGCGGCTCTGAACCCAGCTGACCATGTTTGGCGGCATGTCCCACCGCACGACATTGCAGCACGCTTGAATGTCCAACCCTTCCTCCGCAACGGCCGTCGCGACGATCAAGTTGGGGTTCCCGGCACGGAAGTCCTTGAGAGTCTTGTTTGCGGGCTGGCGAAGTAGGCGTCGGGTGATGTCAAGGAACGAGCGGTGTTGAGTGTTGTCCGATTCTCCTAGGAGACTGCCGACGGTGAACTCCTGCGCAGTACGTGGGTGTCGCGTGAGAATCTCGGTTAACGCCAGCACAGTATCGCGCCGCTTGACGAACACAAGGCCACAGTAGCCCACTTTCTCGCCGTTTTCTTTCTCGTAGTCTTCTTTCTCGTCATCTTTTTTCTTTTGTTTCTCGAAGATATTCTTCTCTTCCAACAAGACGTGGACCAGTTTCTCTACTTTATTTGAGGTCCTTCGCAGAATGTCCTCGGGATCGTCGTCGGGCACAGGTGTGATCTCAACGCGTGAGAGGTGTTTGAGTAGGTGCTCCTTCTCGCTTTCGCTTGTAAAGAAAAACTCTGGAAATGTGTTGCCTGCGCCGGTTGCGTGCTTGCACACCTGCTGGATGTACCAGTCTGCTGCCCACTCCCCAAGGTCCGAACATATGTCCTTCGCGGCACGTTCAAAGTCGCGCAAACCAGTTTGCGTGTAAGTTTTGTGCTTGTCTATCGCCTCTGACAATTGCTGATCAGTGTGATTGCGCTTGGGGCCTGGTTCGAGCTGTCGGAGTTCGGCACGCAGGCTGAGCACCGGGAATCCTCCTCGATATCCAAGGAGGCGATTACAGTCCCGAGCGACTGCAGGTTCCTCGAGGGCGGGATGCCTTCAAGACGATATTCCGGCACTGTGTAGATAGCGGGTTTGAGTTCAGGTCGAACCTCGACCATTTCACGGAACTGAAGTGGAGCACAGATGGTAGAATCCAAATTTTGCTGGAGTTGCCTGAAGTTTCTCTCGGTAGCACCACCAAAGATCGGGCTGGCTGTGAGTCCAAGGATCATGGGACGCATGGTCTTATCTGCGTCCTCGGGTACGCGGGGTGGCAGGTCATCGTAAAATTCCCGCATTATGAGGTTATAATCGTGTTTGTCTGCGCGTGATGTGCCTCATCGAATACAAGTAAGCCGATGTCATCCCCAAGTCGGATGTAGCCATGGCGGAGCGCGTTGAGGAGGACGCCGTGAGTGCTGACAACGATGCGATGCGTTTTCAGCACGCGACGCCACAGCTCCCGATTCGTCCACTGGTCCGGTTTGTTTGCGCCCGAAATGAATCGGACGGAGACGGGGAGAAAGTCCGCAATGACTGCCTGCTGCTGCCGCGCAAGCGCGACTGTCGGTGCGAGGAACCAGGAGACCTAGATAGGGTGAATGATGGTAAGTACTATAGCGATGTATAGATAGCTCGCGACACCAGCAGGTGAGGACATTGTGACGGGTTGCGTGCAGCGACGGAGTACACACCTTATGCGATTGACGCTCTATCTCGTGCTTCATCCGCAGAACCGCGATGTGAGTTTTTCCTGCTCCAGTGTCGAGCGCAATGATTATGTTCCGCCGCAAACTCTGTTGAAGCATCTCCAACTGATAATCGCGAGGTTCAAGGCTCCGAGCTGGCACCATCGAAGGCACCTCATCTCCCTGTGTCACAGACGTATCGTCTGGCATAATGACCTGAGGGTATTGTAAAAGGGGTAATGATAGGGTGGGTGGAGACTTGGAAGTCAAGGGGCATCTGAAATGCTTCCTGGGTTCATATATGAGATACCTCCCTGTTGACTGCGGATCGCAGTTGTATGGGCGCTATCTGTGATAGTCCAATCGAAAAAGTTGGAAGAGCGGGTACATCATAAGCTGCGCCTACACGTGCGTGAACTGGTTCGACCGTCCATCAATGTTGTCTCGATCATCTTGATACGCCGCAGCAACTGCGGTTGTGTTACAGTCGAAGCCCTCTCATCCCATACCCATATTGTGGGTGGCTCGAGGATGTTACCTAAAATAGAACAAATTTCCCACCTATCCCGGCAGGGTAGAGTTTATGTAAGCAACTTCAGCCCAGGTTATGAAGGGGCAGGCCTTGGTGGCTTAGCCAAGATCAGTCATATTGATTGGGGGGGGGGACTCAGGGAAATGACGAGTTATTGACAATTGTCTAGTGTAGGCTCTCGACGAGAGAGGGGACTACGGAGAGGGAAGAGAGAATATTGGTAGTAAAAACAAGAATAGGCAAGAGGTTACAAGAATGATGTAACCCTCAGAACGCTACGACATGACTTGCAATCACTCAAACACATGTATGTCCTTGTAGTTTCCCAAACCATGGAGGGGTGTGAGTCACAGTGAGTGTGGCAAGGGGGTCAGGAGCGTCCAGGTTGAATTGGCATAGAGGGGAAGCTGGCACAACGACCTCCTTGGGCTTCGACAGCTTGTTCGACAGTCAGAAAAGTCGAGCGATTCGGACTCGGAGGAGAACGTTCTGGAGCGTCGCACGCATCGGTGGTGGGTGGAAGGGCTGGTGGAAGGAGGTGGCATCACTGACTCCGGGACTTGTGGTGGATTGGTATCCCGGAAAGGTCCGCTCCAGAGCGATTCCCTCCTGCGGCTCACGTCAATCGGCCATCCGCACTGCATACAGTATCCGCGGTAGGAGTTACACCTAAGCCGACACCATCACTGCCCTTGTCTCTTATCCATAGCCTGCGCGGTGGAAGTCATTTGGAGCGAATAATAACGGGGTTACATTGCGGCAAGACGCACACGACTCGGATGCGATGCTCGAATTTAAGTGGATAACGGGCCGAGAGGACCGAAAACAGGTAGTGAAAACGGTCGAGGTCCTTCCTACTATCCCCCAACTCCCAACATCAGAACTATGTCTCAGAATTCTCCCTCTGTCGCATCACGCTCCTATCAATCCATTTTCGACAGTGCTTTAGAAGCATATAAGAAGAAAACTGGGAAAGACCTCACCTCAGATCCACTACTTCCTAGCCTTGAGACCTGCAATTCTCCCGACGCTGTCCTCGCCATACTTCGAGCGCAGATACTCGAGCCTGGTCAACCTCAAAGTAGCCGTAACAAATTGACAATGTGGTTGGACCCGATCGTCAATGTCCTCAATGCGGTTACTGCAACGACTGGCGGGTTTGTTGGCTTAGTAAGTCTCAAGGAATTCGAGATGTCTCGCCCGGGATCTGCAGTCTGATATTGATATTTTTCGAGGCATATCCACCTGTGGGGGTGATATTCACGGGCATAGGAGTTCTTCTCTCAGTGGGTGCCTCCATTAATATCTCTTTTCGGGCTATTGTGATGTCCAATATCGCAGGCCGCTCAGGGTATCAGTGCTGATCGAGGTGCACTGATCGACCTCTTCGAGCGCATAGAAAACATATTTAGGCGGCTGGAGACCTATATCGAGGTCCCGCCGACCCCTGGAATGACGGATGCGATCGTGACGGTCATGGTTGAAGTACTTCGCATCCTTGGCATCGCAACCAAGGAGGTTGAACAGAATCGTGCGAGTGAGTTGATAATTGGCGATAGTTCAAGCCTCTCGGCTTACTCTTTACAGAAAAATTTATGAAAAAGCTTGTGGGAAGGACAGATATCGAGGATGCGCTGCAACGGCTCGAAAAAGTGACCCTAGAGGAAGCTCGAATGGCAACTGCAGAAGCCCTGAAGGCTATACATGGGGTTGGAAACCAAGTTGGTGACAAGGTGGACGGCGTACAGGATAAGCTGAAAATTGTCGAAGACAAAATGAGGGTAGTAGAGGGCATATTACAGTGTGTCGATGACAAAGTGAAAGAGATCAGCAATAAAGTCATAACCGGTGCGCAAAAACTACTCGTTACCACATATTATTGGCTGTAGCGGCTCAAACATCACAGAGGACCAGTCGAGAAGAGACGCCGTGGAATGGCTTTCTCCGCCAGATCCGTCCATAAATTACAACATTGCACGCGATACTCATCACAAGGGCACCGGATTGTGGTTCACCGAAAGCAGCGTCTTCAGAGATTGGAAAACGTCCGGGTCCTTGTTGTGGATTAATGGAAAGCGTACGTTCCTTAGCTCGCTGCATCTTCGCTCTTCATAACAGATTTCCAATCCCATAGCTGGCTCAGGCAAAAGTGTTCTTACGTGCGTTGCCCGATAAGACTAGTTTCGGCCAGGGTGCTTATATTATCGACTACTACTAGGTCTGCTATCATCCAGGATATCGAACGCATCTCCGAAGCAGGGTCAGCACACATGGCATATTTCTTCTTCGATTTCAAGGACACTGGAAAGCAGGATTCCCGTGCTTTCCTCTCATCCGTCCTCGTCCAGCTCAGCAGCCAATCTGTTTCTTTTGCAACATCCTGCTTGAGTTTTATTCAGCACACCAACGTGGCGCACAACGACCTAGTGATAGCGCTCTTATGCAATGCCTCGAGAAGATGTTCAAAGTCACGGAATTCCCACTCTACCTAATCGTAGATGCCCTTGATGAATGTCCGACACTTCTGGGGTGCACTCGTCGCGGGAAAGGCTACTTGACCTTGTCGAGGAACTCGTCGAGTTACACCTTGCGAATCTACGTCTCTGTATCACAAGTCGCTCCGAGGTCGACATCCGGAATGTTCTTGAACCCCTGACGTCGATATCTAATCGCATATCCCTTCACGATGAAGTTGGACAAAAGAAGGATATTGCCGAATATATCAGTTCCATTGTGTATTCGGACAAAAAAATCATGAGATGGCGAGAGGAAGATAAGGATTTGGTCGTCAAGACGCTCTCAGACAGAGCTGATGGCATGTATGAGTCTCTCTCTCCTTTCATGACGACAACCTTCTCAATTCTAAATAGGTTTCGGTGGGTTTCGTGTCAAATCGAAGCCCTACGTCGGTGTCTCGCACCAAGTTTACGACATATTCTTGAAGAGTTGCCCAAACCCTGGATGAGACATATGAGCGGATACTACAAGAAATCATACGGCCAACCGAGTACACGCTCATCGACTCTTGCAGTGCCTGACCGTAGCCGTCCGTCCACTGCGCGTGCAGGAGCTGGCAGAGGTTCTTGCAGTCGATTTCGGCGCGGCCGGAGGGATTCCGAAGCTGAACGAGGATTGGCGGTGGAAGGACCAAGAACAAGCTGTGCTGACCGCATGCTCTAGTTTGATCGCCGTTGTCGATTTCCGGGATTCTCAAATTGTTCAATTTTCGCATTACTCGGTTAAAGAGTTCTTAACCTCCGATCGCCTCGCCGCGGCAGAAATGATACATTGCGTTACCATCATATTCGACTTGAACCCGCGCATACTATTATAACTCAAGCTTGTATCGGCGTGTTACTCCGTATGGAGTACCCCATCGACAGAGTAAAGACGTTTCCTCTGGCGGACTATGCTGCCAAGCATTTCGCGGATCACGCCGAGCTCGGGGACGCGATGTCACAAATATCGGATGGTATCGACCGTCTTCTTGACCCAGATCAACCGTATTTTGCCGCATGGATGTCCCTTATCAGTTCTTCCTGGTGGGCAGAGAAAGATTCCGCACGATCCAAGGCATCTCCCCTATATCATGTCGCAGATCTTGGGTGTTCTGCCCTGGTCCAGCACCTCATTTCGAAGCGTCCCCAAGATGCGACCGTCATGGTGGCGTTCATGGAACCCTGTGCATGCAGCGTTGCACCGGAGACATGTGCGAGTCTGTGAGCTGCTACTCCCACATTGCGTCGGCGTGGATATTCGGGACTCGGATGGTCAGACGCCATTGCATGTGGCTGCGTGCAACGCACTCCCCGAAGCCGCCCGGATGATTATCGAGCAGGGCGGGGATGTGAATGCCCGGGACAACAGTTACTGGACGCCACTTCATCAAGCAATCGATATATACCCGCTGTTCAATGAGAGGAAGCTAGAGATTATGGGGCTCTTACTGGATCATGGTGCGGACCTGGAAGCCAAAAATAACAACCACAATACCCCACTGTACCTGGCAGCTTGCAATGGGCAGCTCGCTGCTGCGAAGTTGTTGATCAAGCATGGTGCAATTGTTGACGTGAGGAACGATGACGGCTTGACACCGCTACACGAGGCATCATTGAGGGGATATCTCGACATCATGCGGCTCTTACTGGAGCGCGGTGCGAATGTGGATGCAAGAGATAAGCATCACAAGACTCCGCTGCATCTTGCAATTCTCACCGGGCAGTTCGCGGCCGCACGGCTGCTGATCGAGATTGGCGCAGGTCTTGATGCGCTGACTGTCCTCGACAGAACACCGCTGCATGAGGCATCGTGGTTTGGACGTGTCGACATCATACGGCTCTTACTGGAGCGCGGTGCAAACGTAGAAGCAAGAGACAAATTTCATATCACTCCGCTGTTTCTTGCAGCCAGCAATAAACAACTCGCGGCCTCACTGTTGTTGATCGAGAATGGCGCAAGTCTTGATGCGCTGACTGATCGCAACAGATCGCCACTTGACGCCCGGTGGTATGGACATGTCGACTTCGTACGGCTCTTACTGGAGCACGGTGTAAAATTAAACGTGGACTCAAAAGATATCTTTCACAAGACTCCGCTACATACTGCAGGTTGCACTGGGCAGCTTGCAGCCGCACGGCTTCCGATAGAGACTGGCACAAGTCTTGGTGCGCTAACTGATCTCAACAAGACATCACTACATGAGGCATCGTGGTATGGAGACTTTGACATCATACGGCACTTACTGGAGTGCGGTGCAAACGTAGAAGCAAGAGATATGGATCACAAGACTCCGCTGCATGTTGCAGCCCTTGCCGGGCAGCTCCCCGCCGCACGGCTACTGATCGAGAATGGCGCAAGTCTTGATGCGCTGACTGACCTCGACAGGACGCCGCTACATGAGGCATCGTGGTACGGACATACGAACATCATACGGCTCTTTCTGGAGTGCGGTGCGAATGCAGAAGCAAGAGACATGAATCGCAAGAGTCCGCTGCATCTTGCAGCCGCCGCCGGGCAGCTCGCGGCCACACAGCTGCTGATCGAGAATGGCGCAAATCTCGATGCGCTGACTGACCTCGACAGGACGCTATTGCATGAAGCATCGTGGTTTGGACATGTCGACATCATACGGCTCTTACTGGAGCGCGGTAAATACGTGGATGCAAGAGATAAGCATCATTACGCTCCGCTGCATCTGGCAGCCTGCAACGGACACCTCGCGGCCTCACGGCTGTTGATCGAGCATGGCGCAATTGTTCATGCGCGAAACAAGGACAGCTGGACACCACTACATGAGGCATCCCTTCGTGGATATTCCGACATCATAATGCTCTTACTGGAGGGCGGTGCAGATGTGGGAGCAAAAGAAATGAATAATAACACTGCGCTGCATCTTGCAGCCGGCAATAGGCACCTCGCAGCCTCACTGTTGTTGATCGAGAATGGCGCAAGTCTTGATGCGCTGAATGGCAATGGCAGGACACCGCTACATGACGCCTCGTGGTATGGACATGTCGGCATCATACGGCTCTTGCTGGACCGAGGTGCAAAATTGAACATGGAAGCAAGAGATAAGTTTCACTGGACTCCGCTGCATATTGCAGTCCTCGCCGGACAGCTTGCGGCCACACGACTGCTGATCGAGAATGGCGCAAGTCTTGATGCGTTGACCGACTTCGACAGGACGCTACTCCATGAGGCATCGTTGTACGGACATACGGACATCGTACGGCTCTTACTGGAGAGCGGCGCAAACGTGGAAGCAAGAGATGAATATCTCTATACTCCGCTACAACTTGCGGCCTGTAACGGGCAGCTCGCGGCCTCACAGTTGTTGATCGAGCATGGCGCAATTGTTCATGTGCGGAACAAGGATAACTGGACGCCACTACACGAGGCGTCATTCCGTGGATATTCCGACATCATACTGCTCTTACTGGAACACAAAGCGGACGCGGACGCACAAGACAGCGAGCACGCAACACCGCTGCATAAAGCGGCCGCAGAGGGAAAGCTGGAGGCCACACAACTCCTGCTCTCGCGTGGGGCAAATGTCTATGCGCGTAACAAGGCGCGCCAAACCCCAGTCCAGTTAGCCCTAGCGAAAGGACACCAAGAGATTGTACGGTTACTTTCTGGGCATGCCCTAGGTGGAACAACAATGTAGCACCTAGTACAGGATCTCAGTTTTCGGCACTTAGGTACGTTGACAGTTGATAGCCGACGCCCCCGAGACCTCAACACCATTTTTCTACTAGTGTGTTGTCTCGAACATTTCGACACCCGGTACCGCTGGTCTCAAGGCTGGTCCGACTCAGACCTGCTCGCGCCACTCAACTGGATACGATTCACAGGCATGAATACATCATTTTACTGATTTAGCTTGTTATTGGCCGTCATTCCTTTTTCCCTATCTTTTCCCTACCGCCTTCCCTGCAGGCACCACGTTAATATGCCTACTTCTTACTTCCGACTCTTTGTTTACAACTGCTTGGTTTTGGTGATGGGATCACGTGATTTCTGCAACCTCACGTACAGTATTACCGTCGACATCCTCGAACACGCCAGTGTACAGGAAAGCCATTTTCTCCCCTTTATGTAACAGACATTCTTGTAGTCATAGTCGCCTTATAGCTCTTTCAGCCTATTTCTAATACTCATCCTTCTCTACCTTCCGCTCCCAAACTCATGCCTGTACAACAGGTTTTGGATGAGTTAACATGATCGAGGTGAAGGAACGATGATCGACAGGGCCTTGGCACTCATCGCATGCCTTGATTTTACCTCGGGCCCAGATGGGAGGTCTTGCGTTTGGCACAGTCGCGTAGGCGATTGAAAGAATAAGCTTGTAATCTCTAACCGCTCTGTGCCAATGCTGGGGCTTCAATGTTGAGGTTTGCTCTCTATAGTGCCTTAGATTCGTTGAGCACAATCACTGTTGCTTACAACTTACATACCGAGTCAATAAATGCCAGATATCAACATACGCTCAGCAGTAGTAACATCGCACTGTGATGAGAAATCCGCGAGAAAAGACACTAGGCTTGCAGCTCCTACTAATTGGCTTGTTCAGATACTCGAGTATGTTAAGAGAGAACACCATAGGGATCCAGCAGCGAGAATGGGATCCGAGTCGCATTGCTCACATGGTGCTCATGCTGAACACATCGTGATCGACTTCCGCTGCTACAAACTCTTCACACTCGACCCGGCTTTTCTCCACATCAACCATAAATAGAAAGATAGTGCTGAGTGTTCCACTAGGGACCACGATGTGAGTAAGCAATGTTAAGATGTCGCGTCATTCAAGGATGCTCACAGTCCAAACAGAAATGCGAATGGCATGTTGTCGTTGTTCCCAGAAGCGGAAATAATAGCCTCAGAAACGAATGGTCCAATGACTGCCGATGTCTTGCCAACCTTTACATTTTATCAGTATGGCGATGTGCATAAACAGTAGAGGTAGGTCTTACCACGGAGAACAGAGAAAAGAAGAGGAACCTGCATGAAAAACCAATAGTTGGGGATCATTTACACTTGATAGAAAATGCAAGAGATCACAGACATTTGGGGTAGAGGCGACACCTCGCATATCATGGTCTGGCTGAAAGCGTACCATGGACAGACCAGTAAGCCATAGAAAGCCTGGTAGAGCCTTCCATTCGACTGAGCGTGTGTCAAGAGGGGAAAGGTAAACCCATGCATACCAAACCTCCCAAACGTGCTTAAAACCGATCTTGTTCGTGTGCACGCCGATAAGACCCCAAACAGTGAGAACCTATGTGTGAGTCTTTCTGGCGTACGCTCAACTTCCATGCTGCATCTTGCTCACCAAGATCCAGAATACATTGAAAAGTAGCATCTATGTCCACAGGTTGATTATTTTATTTAGCGACAAGGGTGACCCGTTACAGATGGGGGTAGGTTACCCTCTTCGTGGATATGCTAAATTTCTTCTGAACAAGCCAGAATAGGCTGTAAATCGCCTTCAAAATTTCCTGAATGAGTTCATGGGCTACTCACTATGCTCCCAGTCCTTGTGTGATAAGCCCAACCAGGAGTAGGAGGGTGAGCTGCAATGTTGAGTAGGATACAACGCTAAATAGGAATAACGTTATTCGTAAAGAATACAGGAACGTCAATTAAACAACCTGTTCTGGAGAGTTGCGACAACAGTTCTGCGATTGGGGTGAGCCTAACGAACCGGCGTAACCTTGTCAAGCACGCACACAGTGGTATTCAAAACGTCGCCCCTACGAAGAATGAAGCATTAGACCCTCCGTATCGACCATACTAGCAATGACTCACATAAGGAAGAAAAAGACAAGGTACAAGAACGTTTGTTTTAAACGTAAGCACTCCCGCAGAGCAACTAACGTCTGTTTGAATCCAATCGTTGCCAGAGAAGATCCTGGCGGTAGAACGAGACCCGGTCGGCGCTTTTCAAACATAAACCAAGGAATAGCACAAAGCACTGATGGCAATGGATAAGATGTACGATCGCATATAATAATCAGCGAAGAAACGAACGCCATACGCCGCCAGAGAATGCGAGAAGCACGTTGAAAGCTTTTGTATTATTCTCCACACTCCTATCCGATTTCACTGCCTTAAGGATGCCTATCATGATCGCGAGAATCAAAACCTCGCCAATCGAGCTTATGGTCAACGAAATATTAGAGAGGCGGTTGCGTTCTAAAGATTCAAACCGAGAATGCTCATCCAAGCTGTATTGAGGGGTGACTCGATGGACGGAGTACAGTCGAGATAGTACTGACGGCTTTAATCCCTTTTTCGCTTCATCTGCAGAGGCTTGAACTTCTGGGAGATTGCGCACCAGGCCTGGGAGCGCAGCAAACCAGAACGTAAAAGAACACTATGTCAACGAATTAGCAGGTGGTATACCGACAAGTAAGTGCTCATGTTACCAACCTGATATGATATCACTAGAGCAAAGATACAGAAAATGGTCGAAAAAACCAACAGCACTTACTGCCAAGGATGTATAAAACGACGCCTGCTGGCCATTGCGACGGGTCTTGAATGCCAAGCCATGCAAACGAGACGGCCACTGGCAGAATGGTAAAAAAAATCAAGATATTCGGCCTGTTTTGAACGGGCGGTATCCATTCAGTCCCCAGGAAGGTTCAATTTCCTAATCCCGTGCGCACCTCCATGTCCCATAGTCCGCCCAAGCGCCGATCATCAGCAACAAGACTGCCTGAATGGCAAAGCTTATCCCATTGGTGAGGAGAATGATCGAATTGACTACCCATAGCAGAAAAGGTTTATAAAAATAAGGGGAGCGGCCGATTCATGAACAACGAAAGCGTAACCGATGAGGGATGCGAGAGAAAGACAAACTATTGCGGACGCGTCCCATATAGGGTAGCACGCAATTGGACCCGCTGCCGCATGGTTTGGTAAATGGTGGCTGGCTCGGGTCATAGCCGGCGAGATAGAGGAGATTCTGGAATTGAGCCGGGCCAAAGTTGAATCCGGAGAGTCCATTATTGCCCTTTGGATCGATGATAGAAGATGGGAAAGAAAATACACAGAAAAAAAAACGTACGACATAGTACAGATAGAAGCCCCAAAGTTCTCGACGTGATGTTGACCATTCTCCCAGGCGACTCGGAGTTACCTCTAGTGGTGTCCCAGTGAAATTGGAATCGTTGATGTCTGTGTCTTTACGGTCATCTTTCGAGTTCCAGGGACCACCAGTCATGATGGGAGAAAGGAGGGGCAAGAGTTGATGGGAACCATCATCCAGGAGTTTTCTCGTATGTTACGCAAGCTGTTACGGCCGCTGCCTGCTTCAAGTGGTTCTGCCATTGCCAGGTGCGGTCAAGGTGCGGGTAGTCTACCCAGATGATGACTAAGCAAGTGTTCAGCGCTCAGCCCTACAACATTGGGGATAAGATAAAGGGCACAGTGGACTCTATCCTTGACTCTATCGCTTCAAAAGTTCAGCCCGAGGGTCACAAGACTAAGGGCCAGCAAGTCGGCGACACGCTCTCCAGTGGCCACGGAGGCGTACGGAGGAGCAGCACGCACGTGCCTTCTTCATGGCATGAGCAGTCCACACAATACTGTACGAGGGCGGTACGCCTCCCCAGCAGGGCGGTCCTACAGCTCATTTACCGGCGCAGGCTGCTTATGACTATGAAAGGGAGCGTCAGGGACAACCCTGGACTCCGCCATCTCTTCCGCACTCCTCAACCGGTACTACCGTAGCTTCCTATGACGTATCCCCTCCGGGCCCCTCGTATCCGCAACCTCAAGCTCAGCAACGTCCTCCACCACACAGGACCCTTTTGACACCTCTTCCAAGCTACAATCGTTGAACCTGAGTATGAGGAAGACTATGATAGCAAGCAGCAACTCTGGACCTTGCTCTGGACCGAGCAGCAGCGGCATTGATTGTCCCCATGCGTTCTGGTTGGCTGCCGTTGTGCCATACCTCATTTGGCGGTGTTTTTATTCTGAGAGATCAAGTTGACATTTTCGCTTTGCATCATTTTCCCGTTCGTCACCCTATGACTTGGTGAGGAATCAACCTGCCAATCTATTGCATCATGATAGTACACGTACAACTTGCTTGCATGACATATGTATAACCAGTCCTTGATAACGAACAGTAGAGATGCCAGAACAAAATGATAAATAATCCAATGAGCCCCAAGAAATTTACAAGAAATATGAATATGAAGATTGTCGTAGTGATATCAACCATAGAACCTAGAAACGATATGCAGAAAAACGGCGTGAGAGCGCAACGCGGTCGTGAATCGGTGAGGGAAGTTTTCAAGAAGCAGGTGACGCGGATGCTTTTTGCGGCTTCGTGAGATGAACCTTGCCCATAACAAGCTCTTTGTTCGGCTTTCTATCAACGTGAAACTCGGCCGTGCGGAATGGAAAGAGGCCCACACAGTACTATGAGGGACGTCAGTCGATCCAGGGTCACCGCAAAGGTTGAGGAGGTTGCACACCGTTATTGCCATGCTCACACCAGGTTCTTCATAGCTTGGGCACAATTCAACCTTTGGGTCTCTTTGAAACGTTCCGTTGAGCTTAACCCGCCAGCGAGGCCGCCTGTGCTGCCCGTCTGGAGGAAGCTCCTTGGTTTGGATATCACGGTCCCAGTTGGCTTTTGCAGCCCATTCTGCGCGGTGAAATTCGTCACGGTTTTTAAGGCTCAGTGGCCGGACGGCTCCTGCTCGGTCTCCGAAGGCCACGACTTTCTGTAGTCGTACGTCAATAACGTGTGACGTGGAACACACGTCCAGCGCTTCATTGTTTTCGCTGGTGAGAACGAGGCGGACCGGGATAGAGTTGCTCGTTGGGTATTCCTTCTATGGGGATCATGTACATGAACAAAGTGTCATACGGTGACATGAAGGAATGACGCACGGGTATAATGAGCTAAAAGAAGACTTAAGTCGTACAGAAGGTTTATTTAATTGTATTGCTTACCCTACATTCCACCTCGACATTAACCTGACCATGTAGAAGACCCTTCATAACTACCGATGGTAGCTTTTGTTGTGTCCATGATGGGATTGTAGTGATATCGGGAAGGTTGATTGAGATTGGAACGGGGGATGACCGCAGCACGGGATGATCTGGTGGCGGAACGTAGAGGATTCGTTGCTTCACCCTGAACTCGAAGCAAATAGTCAATGAACCGTCACGGTAGAGGATGGGGACCACGAACCCGATATTCCGGTTGATTCGCCTACGACGGGAGATTGTAACAATCAGCTGAAATTTTAGGTCGCTATCAGTACCATGGCTGTGGGACGATTGGAGTCCAATGCTCGAATCAGCCGATGAGCCTGACGACGGGATCGTATCGGCCGGGGGCGAAATGGCAAAGGGCCAGCATAAATATCCGTCTGAAATAAGAGACTCGTCGACCTGCTGTGATAACAGTATGCGCTTGACTTCAAACGACGGGATAATGGGGTCCGAATCGAACACTTGCAACTGCGGGACCAAGCTCAATGACAGTCACTCTAATGGGGAAAACCAGACTCACGACGACATCCATGCTCTGCATATCACTCAGGTCAGCGCGAGACAACATCACGACACCCTTTATGTCTTCTCCAAAATATAACAGGGGGGTATCGTGGAAGTCGATTGCACGGCTAGTGACGGTAATAAAGGCATAGTCTTTCCCACGGGACTTGAGGTTGTACCGGTGTACAGTGTTGGGGGGATCTGCAGGATATAACGAAGCATCGTGGACATGGTTGTGGATGAGGCTCGTTGGGTCCATTGCAGGAGGCGCAGCAGGCTGCCCGGTGAAAACATTGCCATTGTTACTATAAGTGGAAGGGTTTGAGAACCTGCGTAGGAGAGCTGTAGCGCTAAATTGAGGATTTGGCCCAGGAGGCAAACTAATGCGATCTGCAGGGAGATGCATGACGACGAGGAGATTGGGAGGGGGTTACAACAGATGTCACGGCATCAATGTTTATATAAAACTGGAATGGCGGCGCTAGAGGTATTGCACGTTCGTGAGGGACGAGTCATGGTGATTTGAGGCGGTTAACTAAGTTCCTAGACTAGACTAGTGCAAGACACAGTAAGTTACCAGGGATTTGGAAAGTAGCCTAAATAATGCACCGAAGCACTGTATCTGGTCCGCATGGCTGGGCATCACCAAGCTGGGAACTGGACAGCCTTCCGCAGCTCGAGACTTGTTCCA
This sequence comes from Russula vinacea, assembly GCA_022376525.1. Lineage (NCBI taxonomy): Eukaryota > Fungi > Basidiomycota > Agaricomycetes > Russulales > Russulaceae > Russula > Russula vinacea. The sequence goes on along the minus strand of WTXL01000104.1, from coordinate 51,625 downwards.
GGGAATGGGCGGCATCCCCGAAAGTTCAAAGGACAGCTTACAAGACACCGTGATAGGCGAATGAGAGAATTGGGCCTGACAGGTTTGACATCGACAGATTGTTCGGTTCAGACGGGGCGCCCCGTGTAATCGGCCAGCCCGACGCCCGACAGGCTCCGGACCGAATGGCGGGGGAGTGAACGGCAATGGCCGTAAAGCGTTCCAGTCGGCCAAGCTCGCTGTCGGAGTAGAGCTGCAGCCTGAGAGTACCACTCCAACGCATGTTCCGTGCTTTGCCTGTCGCGAGACAGGCATCTTCCAAACAAACCAAGGGTCTTGTTCGTATTTCCCGTCGAGTGAGAGCTTTCCCTTCCTCGCTCTCCCCAACATTCAAATAACCTTCCTTCTCCCATCCCAGCGACTCGTGACGGAAACAACAACAGATGCAACTCCCACCTCTTCTACAGCCCCGCTAAAGAAGAAGAAGCGTCTACTCCCTAGGCTCATATTCTATACCACCGCTGCGACCACAACTTTCTACGTTGGTAGCGCGTTCGTTGCGTACAACAACCCTCCTACCACGCTTTCTTCCAGCAGCGTGTCCCTTTCGCTCCCAGTGTTCTCCAATACGGGAAGGACCACGATTGGGATGTCCTCACAATTGCCGATGTCATCGTGAATACCTATGACGGTGTCTCGGGCTCTTACTCATATATACGCAAACAACTGGGCTACTCGGTCGATGAGACTCCCGCCAAGGCCCCGGAGGCCAGGGTCCCTTCCAAGACAAAGTCTGCAAAGGCGGCCGCAGAAGCAAGGGCTGATGAGGTTAAGGGACGTGTCCAAAAAGCAGTCGATGCACTCAAGACCGATGTTAAGGCGAGCACCGATCCGGCCTATGACCGGGGCGTGAAGGCCGCAGCCATTGCCAGACATCAAGGCATTCAATTCACGCAAGGTGTTGAAGAGCTGGTTCTCGAGGCAGAGGCCGCTCTTCAGGGCAAACCATTCAAAAAGTCTTCGAGTACCCACTCTGAGGCGCCAATCCCACATGACCAACCAACTCCGTCGACTGAGGGAGAACCCACAGGACCCCCGTTAGGGAATGTCTATCATGCGCCCCTGCCGCTTGGACATGAACTCCCACCTGGCTTCTCCCACCCTCCCACTCCTCAGCCCCCGAAACCGCCAGCACCTGGAGAGCCACTCCCACTAGTCGCACCCGCAGTCGAGGAACTACACTCCTCTGAGCCGATCCTCACCCACCTTGCTGGAACGATCGACTCGCTGGCATCTTTCCTCAATGCGAACCCTACTGCCACCAACAAAGCGCGTGGTGTACTCGATGTCGCCAAGGACGACCTGTCAGCGTTAGCACAGAGCTTCGAACGCCTGCGAGAAGAGGAGAAGACAAAATTGGAGCAGTCGCTGGATGAGCAGACCCGAGAGTACACACTCAAGTTACTCGAACTGGAGCTTCAGGCGCAGGACAAGCTCGAGAGCCAGGAGACCGGTTTCCGTGCCTTTTTTGAAGAAGAGAAGGCTCGGTTTGCAAAGGCGTACCGCGAGAAGCTCGAGCATGAGCTACGGACTCAGAGTGACATCATCAATGAGCGGTCCGTCTTACCTCCATCCCCAGCGGCGCTCTCATACTGACCTTTCCCCCCTAGGCTAAAAGAGGAAGTCATTGCACAAGGGGTTGAGCTCCAGCGTCGCTGGATCCGCGAGATCAAGCTCCGCGTGGAAGAGGAGCGCGGCGGCCGCCTCGCCAAACTCGACGAGCTCGCCGCAAACCTGAAGCGCCTCGAGCGTGTCGCACTCGACAACTCGACCTACCTCGACGAGAACCTGCGCATTCACGCGCTGTGGTCGGCCCTGCGTGCGGTCAACAACACCATCGATGCGCCCATGAGGCGGCCGTTCCGCGACGAACTGCGCGTGCTGCGGCACGCGGCAGCTGCGCGGGACGATGCGGTCGTCGGCGTCGCTCTCGATGCGCTCGAGGCGGGCGACGCGCCCGACGTCGGGGTCGAGCCTCTGGCGGACCTCGCGTCGTGGTTCACGACGAGCGTCGCTCCCGCCGTCTCGCGTGTTGCTCTCGTGCCGGACGATGGCGCCGGCGTGCTTGCGCACGTCGCGTCGTATTTTTTGTCTGCGTTCGCTTTCCGCCGCCAGGGGCTCGTACCTGGGGATGACGTGCTGAGCGTCCTCGCGCGGGCGGAGTATCATCTGAATGAGAAGGACCTGGACAGTGCGACGCGCGAGTTGAATCAGCTGCAGGGGACCGCGAGAACACTGTTGAAGGATTGGCTCGAGGCGGCGCGTCGGCGGCTAGAGGTACAACAGGCTCTAGAGGTGCGCCGGTCATTCCTCTCGTATGTCACGCAAGAGATACTGATTGCTGGGTCACCTCTGTAGCTTGTGCAAACTCAGGCTACTCTCGCGTCGTTACTAGTCGCACAGGGCTTTTAGATGTACTCATTAGAATAGAAATCGATTACGTCTTGTTGCTCGCTAAGGCAGATTTCCGTAACTCAAGATTTTTGAGGGAAGACGAGTAAGCTGCACATCCATTTCTAGACTCAGTAGTGTTCCGTAATTCCCAAAAACAACTATACAAGGTAAGGAATCCATGAACGGGGCAATGTACTGTACTGCACTACATTGATATTGGTGTAGCCAGTGGCGCGGATCCAGGAAAGCTCGTAGCATGCAACGCACATTCACATATAACCTGTGCCCGGCGCACGACCGTCTGCATGGTATCCCCCAAAGCGATCCCGGGCCCGGGCAACGTGCGCGACATCTTGACGAGGCCGGGAAAGATGGTCGCGCCAACGCGATCGAGCTCGCCGCGCTCGGAGCGGCGACAGCGCTTCGCGAGCTCGACCTGGCGCGGGTAGAGCGTGCTCCCGAGCTCGGGCACGAACGAGCGGTAGAACGCGTCTGCGGCGGGGCCCGCGGAGGACGGCGCGCCGTGCAGCATGCGCGAGAACTTGTAGGCGTCTTCGAGCACCGCGCGCGTCCCGAGCGGGTCTTCGGGGTTGTCGCGCAGCAGCTCCGAGAGCGTCGGTACGTGCTCTTCGAATATTAAGCGCGTCGTGTCGGGCGCGACGTTCTCTACGGCGGCGGTGAACGTTTGGCGGCGCCAGACTGCGGCCACGGTGGGGTCTCCTATCATACGCGGATACAGGGGGAAAAATGAGAGTTTTTCATTAGCACTTGTTTTTGGGTGTTTTGATGAGCGATGGGGAGTGGGGAAAGAATACATGTCAAAGAGCAGGGGGAGGGAGCAGAAATGCGAAAACTCGCAGAAGGTAAAGGGAGTGGGATGAGACACACACTTACGTGCGAAGAGATGTTCGTGGATGCGTGTGATCTGGATGTTCGCCTCTGCCGAGCTCGTCACGATCAAGCAGTTGATGATGCCCTCCGAGATAGCCTCAGACATCGCATGCCGCAACAAGCTCTGCACCATCATGGGCCGCGCCTCCGTAAACAGCGTATTGTCTCCGGCGCCCGCCACGTCCGCGAGCGCCGCGTCCTGCAGCGTCGCAGGAGGAGCAGGGGCGAGGCGCAGTACCTCGCCGGCCCAGCGGTTGATCGTGCGCTCGAGCTGAGATGCCGCGTTCTGTGTGGGTCGTGGTGTAAGCCGCAATGGTATTTCTGTTTTCGTGCTGGGGCAGTACAAGTAACGCGTTACGCACCTTGATGGAGAAATCGTCGACGGTGCTTCCGCCCGCAGCACGCGTGCCTGCGTGGGGTGAGTTGGAGGAGGATGTGCCCTCGAGCGCGGCTATGCGTGCTTGCAGCCGTGCGATCTGCCGCTCCTGCTCCTCGAGCTGCCCCCGCTGTTCTTCGACCTTCTGATGCGCGATGGCCTAAGCAAATCCATATGGGGAATCAGAAGGAGAATCAATGGAGTGATATCTTGGAAAGATGTTCGCACGAAGTTCGTCAAGGCATAACGGTACTGCTCTGCAGAAACATGTTGTTCGGTGGCGATGGCTGAGGTTGGGGTTGAGATTGGGGGGCCCGACATTGGGGGGCCCGACATAGTGTCGAGAAGCGGATCGCGGTGATAGTTGAGCGCTGAGGCGATACACCCCGGTTACGGGTCCTCGACTGACGGATCACAAAGCATCTCTACATGATGTATCCATTCTACAGTAAGGCAACGCTCGCCACATAAAGCGCACACAATCGACACTGCAGCTGCTGTTCAACGAGGGCTCTATTTACCGTATAAACTCTCTACGCCAAAATCCCCACCGCTCCCACGGTCAAGTTGGTTGAACGGGTCACGCATGCTACCAGTTTTAGCACGCCAGAGCTGTGTATACAAAGCCTTCAGTTTTTGTAAATCGGCGTCCAACGCTGCAGTCTTGTTTGCGAGAGCAACAAAGGAAGTATTCTGCGCCTCGAGGGTGGCAGATATCGCTACGGATAGTCTTAGCGATGTCTAGCCGCAAAGCAATAGAGCCTACCTTGTGGTGTGTGTTGCACCTGTTGCGTAGCAGAGGTGAGCTTCCGTTCAATTTGCTGAAAGAAACGAAATCATGAGATTGCTGGAATATACAGTACTTGTATGACTTGCCTCAATGGTTTCTTTGTATGATTGCAGACGCCTGCGCATTTGGTCCGTTATCCGCGTGAAAAACCTGTAAACCGACACGTCGCCCCGATAGATCCTTAACGGGGGCGAAGAACCTACTCAAGGGGGAAGTTCGCGTGGTTACGTAGATATGCGCCATGTTGCTGAGGATTTCGGAAGCCATCGATGATGTGCACTGCAATGATTGTGTCTTGCACCGACTGGTCAACTTTCGCTTTCAAATTACGGGTGTTGAGGATATCGTTTTGGAGAACAGCAATTGAATTGATGAGGTCCTAGTAGCTGGTTCAGCGTGTGAAACCATGCACGAGAAGCGACCGACCTTGTGAGTTTTACGGATCAAGTCTTGACCTTTTGTTGCTTCTTCTCCAACTTTGCGTTGTTTAAGGTCCTTGCTGATCTGGACTCGCCCCTGGATGTGTGCTCTGAAGAAGCCAAGTATAAGTGTGGGCACACTGCAAGCTGGCAACGGCATCGAACGTACTCGATATCCTCAAAGGTTTTCTTCACATTGTCAGGGAGGTCATTGAATTTCGTGGACTTTGTGAACGGTGGCTGTCCATGTTGTATCGCCGACTGTTGCGTAGAAATCATCTAGTCTCGTTCCCAGACATTCCCATGTCCCAATTTGGATGCCGGATCCTAATTTGGGAGTCGGAGTGTGAAAAACAGCTGCAGGAGGGACATGGGAATGTCTGGTGAGTTTCGACCGCGCGGGGTAGATCATCCATCACGTGATGCAGACGCGCCCCAACTCTCCCGACCTCTGTCAACATACTTGCGCTTACCCCTCGCCTCAACCCCTAACGGGCCTAACCCTCGCCCAAAGAGCCGACGCATTCAACAATGCGTTACCCTCTCCCTTGCCCCAAATGCGAGATGGAGGGGGTTTCCTCGTGCCTGTGCCCTGGCACCTGCGTTCAAGCCTGCGTTTTTGCGCGGTGAACTTGTCACATCTGCGTCTCTTCTTTCATCTGCACCCCATCACCCTCTTCCGCGTCCCTCACCCTGCGTTGTGTCTCTCACCATGTGTCTGCGCCCCATCCTTGTGCCCCTACCTCTACGTCAATTCCCAGCGCGTTGCATCAATTCCCCAGCCTCTTCTCTGCAACGACCCCCATGCCATGTGCCCGCGTCTGCATCGCTACACCGCTCACCTCAAACACGAGCAGAGGGCTTCTTTCTTTAGATTGTATATATTGTACTTGTATTAATATTTACTAAGATGAAATAAGATCAGAGTCGCGTTTTTTTAGACAAGTGTTATATCAAAACGCATGAAAGTTGAGCGTATCTGCATCACGTGATGGGTGACCTACACCCGCGCGGTCGAAGTTCACCAGACGTTCTATAATCACTCAAGTCTTACATTTTTCACAGTCCGATTTATTCTCAGGTTTAATCCCAGATTATAGAACGTCTGGAGCCGAGACTAGAAATCATCATCGTGGATTGCGTTCGGGCACGCTGACATAAACAACATCCTGATTTGGATGCCACGTGACGCCTTTAGCTGTGCCAGGTGTTCGCCCCTTCACCAGGTACATTGACTAACTACGTCTGGCTCTACTTGTGATTCTGGGCTACTGACTCGAGTCCTTTGTACCTGTAGCTCTCAGTCCGCTAGGCTACTGGATCAAGTACTACCGGTACAAGAACAGCACAGATGCTACCTTTATTGAGCTGTCAATTTCGCTTACAGAAATCCCCATCCGCGCATCCGTGGCTTTTTCGAACACAGAGCAGCTCTTCCGCTCTTTCTCACTGTAACGCGTGGTCGGGAAAGTCTATTCTATCTTGATCCTCATTGTCCACTGCTAGCTATCCACGTATGCCATTATCTCCGGTTGATTAGTATATTTCTTCTTCGTTGCCGCGTCAGTTGTATCTGTGTTGTCAGCACGCGATATAGGACTCGTGCTATCCTCTCTTCTATACACCCTGCAGCATGGACGACAACGCTTTACTATACAACACTACAACAATCCGGGTTTCGCTTCGATCGAGAAACACCTTTTTCACCTTTTTACTCCAAGGAAGATGCTCCAGCTTCACCGTCATCGACTCAATCCCCGTCTTCGGGAGGTTTGTCCTCCTCAATGTCGTTCATACGCAGCCAGCACCGGTATTGTCTCACAAATGGCAAGGGCAAGGGCAATGATCAGCCTTGGCTTACACTACTCGTGAGCAGTCGCTCACCGAAGCCGAAATTACTCCCCTTTTTTATTGGAAAAGATACCATATCTGGGATAGTAGAACTCGAGCTCGCGAAGCCAGAAACTGTACGCGAGGTGAAAGTGACAGTCTGTGTGGTTTCCCCGATGTGCTTCGCAATCGACTCACCGCCAATTAGTTTAAGGGCGAGACAACTCACTTCACGCAAGAACCGCATACTTTTCTTGAAATATCACACATTCTGATGAGACAGCCGTCAAGGAAGCTCTCCGGAAAACATATCTATCCCTTCAGTTTCGTTCTTCCGGATAACGTCAGAGTCGATGAGTTCAATTGGGCTATGGTGTACCCTCTTCCGCCCAAATTTCACGAGAGGGGAAGTCTGTATATCGACTACAAAATCGTAGTGACGGTTCGTCACGGGTTGTTCTCTGTGGACAATTCGTAAGTTCTATTCCTGTCTGCTCTCGACGTCTCACTCACCCTACCGTAGTTTAATGACAAATATTGTTTACATGCCCGAGACAATAGCCGAGCGTCCATCGGCTCTTCGGGAACAGGCATATCAAAATGAACACCCTGTGGCATTGCCGGTGCTTGATCCTGGCGGATGGAAAATGCTGCCTCCAGTGGAAGCTGTAGACACCCTGGTTCCCAACACTACTGTGACTGCGCGGCTATCTATCGCGAATCCGGTACGACCTCGTTTCTCAAACTTGATCGTTATTGATATTTATCTTATTGGACAGTTATCATTTGCACTGGGTACTCCGATACCGTTATTTCTCGAGCTGTTTAATGACGGGGCTACATACGTTGACCCCGACTCTATCGATGTCCGTCTCGTTCGCACCCTCACAACTCGTAGTGTCAGCGGTGGCGTGCTCAAGCTTGACCTTGCACGCGCTGTGTTCTGGCCAGCGCCAGGCACCACTCCTCGCCGGATAAAATTATGGGGCGAAGTCATCGCCGGCAGGAGTTTCACGCCAAGCTTCGTTTTCTCAAAATGCTCCGTGCAGGTATCTACCATTTCTCCCTACACCCTATGCTATTGGATATGAGCTCATGACACACGGCAGTACTCCATCGTGCTCTATCCTATGCATTTACCTGAGCATACGAAACCTGATCCGCTGTTGGAGGAGGAGGTTCTTTTGGCGTTGCGCAGTGCCCAGGGCGTAGTACCACGGTCGCAGGCACCCCCCGGAGTCACTCCTGCTCAAATCGAGCAGCAGCCCTCAATGCCCCCAGGACTCTTCCCAGTAGACTTTGGGCTTGTTCTCAGCGTCAATTAGAGCGAAAAGCGAATGAAATTGCGCGAGATACGCATGGGGGGCTGTGTGCTATATCTGATTTAGTAGTGCGTATGGACATCGAGGACAACGGTTGTTTTTTTACACGGCGACGCGAATAGCAGCAGGCTTCGCATACACTAATCTGATCTGATGTGCCCAAACCCATTTTTTCCCAATGAGATGTTACAAGGTTCTCAAGGTTACGCGGTTACAGTTTGCCGACCCTAACGGGGATGCGGCCCATGCGGTAGTATTATCGCGTCATCCAGTCTTCGTGGACTGATTCAAGTCGCTAGTCAATAGTCCTTTAAATATAGCCCCCCCGGCAGCTAGAATACACCATCTATCGCGCCATTATCATGGAGGGTCATACAGACGAACCACCAGCTTACAGCCCAACATCAAGACGACATCGGATAGGCGCTGGCAGGTTCAGGCACGAACATCGCTATGTGCTCCAGGACAAGAGTGGTCGCGAATGGTTTCCTTCAGAGTCAAGAGCAGAGCAGCAGATCCGAAAAACACGCCGCTGTTCTTCGAGGGCGATACCATCACGGGGGAGGTGCAGCTCGACCTCGCAAAGGCCAAGACGCTCAAGGGCCTGACCATCACCGTACGTCCTCACGCTCACGCGGGCTAGACTGTCTGTCCGAGTAACTGTTCGCTCCCTCCTGACACTTTGTGCGCAAAGGTTCGCGCGGGGACGACGGCTGTGGGGCAGGAGGAGGAGCTCTTCTTGGACATAACCGAGCCCGTGTGGACGCCTGCGTCGTCGTGCGAAGGCAAAGTCGTCGGCCAGCACCGGTTCCCGTTTTCCATCACGCTTCCGCGCGACGCCACGATCGCACCCGTTCCCAAGGCAGCACCAAAGTGCTTTTCGCTTCCGCCTACGTTCTCGGAGCGTGCAAGTCCCGCATATATTGATTACAGGCTGTTTGTGACCGTGCGCCGCGGGAGGCTACGGGTGGACAAGCAGTGCGTGTCATCCTCCACTCTTATTTTCAACACACGCCACCTGCTATCCCCGTATCGGCTGACGGAAAATTTGTGCGCATAGGTTGTCAACGAACTTTGCGTTTCTCCCGCGTACTGTGGCAAAACCCCCATCTCCTTTACGCGCGCTCGCGTATGCTGAAGGCGGAGTGATCCTTGGCCCACATGCGGACCCCGAAGGCTGGAAGGTTTTCGATCCCGTCACGATCACTGGCACGCTCTTCAAGGCACGTGAGGTGAGCGTAGATTGTACGGTGAGTCGATTTTTTCGTTACCTCCCACCCTTTTGTGGGCAGCTGAGCTAGGAGACGCGTACACAGCTTGCGGTAGCGACCCCCGTGCGTTCATGGTTATCTCTTTGTCCTACCCATATAGTCCGGCTCACAGTTTGTGACAATACCACTAGTTCACGTTCGCGAGCAATTCTCCTATCCCTCTGTTTCTCACCCTCCACGGCACGGACATGACAGCGCTCGATATGTTTGCCAGCGCACCCAATTTGTGCCTCCTTCGGACCATCGCGATTGGCTCAGAGGCTGTCGAGGAGCGTGGCCCTCGGCGAAGCAACAACACGTTTGTCTCAAGCGTGGCAAGTGCTGTGTTCTGGCCGCACGACACCGGCGCCTCTCCCGATCGACTGGAAAGGGACACGGCTGCGGAGGTGGCCACGGGCAACCCCGACACGCGGACTCTACGGGGAGAGCTTTACGTCCCGAAGGGGTCGAAACAGTCGTTCACATTTCCGCGGTTTGACTGCTCAGTAAGTGAATTATCCTCTTCCTTGCCAAAAATTTGCTTTGGGAGTCCCGCCCAAGCAGAAACAATTGATAAACAAACAGTATTCCATTGCCTTTCTTCCTCCCCAGGTGGATGGTTTCGTCCCCTTAACTGCGCCGGAGGATCCACTTCTCACTGAAAGCGTCACCATAACGATGGCGAGCGCACCAGGCGTCATACCGAGCTCGCAAATGCCACCTAGCTACGAAGTCCTGAACGAGGGAAATTACAACGTAACAGCTGGCTTCCTTGAAAATGGCAATCAACGATTCCTTCACCATACACACTAAACACTCATTATCTCAGTATCATCCCAAACAATGTCAAACACCATGGATTTTGCGTTTTTAGCTCATCTCGATCCAATACTCGTTTTTATCCGTTTCAACTCTGTACTGTAAACTGTAACTTTAGTGATGAACTCAAACGTTCCCAATGGCCTCTCCATCTTCCATTCCTCCTACCCGTCTACTTTCCGACCCACTCTCGGCACTCTCGACATACATGTGGAAGAGCCCAGTAGTCTTCTCAGCGCAGAAGCTCAAGACAAGGCCATAGCGAAGTACGGAATTGCCGGTAGGGTCTGGTACACTCACTCTCCGCCGTTTCCTGTGGACACCTTCCGCCGACGGAAAACGATGCCACAAGGAGCGGCGTATGCCGTGATGATTTATGTTCGCAACCCAGTTGCATATGAATCCGATCCGCGGTTCGACCTTGGGCCGGGGGCCGCAGTTGTGGAGCTAGGCGCGGGCACCGGTGCCGCGGGGCTCACGATCGCTGCGGCCCACCCACACGCGCGTGTCGTACTGACAGATCTGGTGGAAGTCTGCCCATTGCTCCAAGGTAACGCACGAGAATACCCTGGGGTCGAGGTACGACCACTGGCGTGGGGCTGCGCAACACAGGCACAGGCACTGCGAGACGAACTCGGTCTCATACCAGTCTCGCATGTCATTTGCAGCGATCTGGTGTGTTGAGAGCTGCCCCTCCTTCCCACACGCGCGATGAAGAGTGACGTACAACAGGTATATTTCCCTGAGCTGGCGGCGCCGCTGCTTCGCACGTTGCTACATCTCACCGCCCCGGTCCCGACTTTGCCGGCGGTTTCTTCGCAGGTGATCCTCTCGTACAAGATCCGCTCGTTGTCCAAAGAGACGCCCTTCTGGTCTGCGTTTGGGCTCTGGTTCACATTTACGCCGGTTCTTGTACGGACACGCTCGGAAGACAACAGTAGTAGATGGGAGCGCTTTGACAGTGGTGGAGACGGGGAGGTATGTTTGTTTGTAGCTCGGCGCAGGTCTGAATCATTCTCGTGGACTGTGCCAGAGGATGATGTGGATTGTTGGAGGGTGTGGGCGCACGGGGGACGGAGGAGAGAAAAGGTGACGATAGGTTTGAGGTGTTGTTGTTGATGAGGGTCGACGACGAATGAGTAGATTGTAGATTGATACGCAAATACGCAATATCAGAGGGAATGCGACTGACATGTGACACTCGCAACTCGGATAGTCTTGGCCGGTTCTTCCACTGTCCCACTTGCCTTGTACTTATGCCTAACTATCTCCACTCCTTATGGTGTACAATCAAAGCAGGCACTGCCAAAGCAACTCACCCCCTTGGGGTCTGCCCTCGCAGGTGCCCTTGGTGGCTGCTTCAGTAATGCGTACGCACAGCCCATAGCGATCACAGATGGCGGTAGGCTGAAATCTCTTAACCCACAGCGTAGTTTACCCTCTCGATACGTGAGTTGTCGAATGCCCATCCCACCCCCGGCGCTGATTTCGCGCCCAGAGTAAAAACAAGAATCCAAGCCGACTCGGCCGACGAACACTCAGTACGCGCACTACTCAAGCGCATCTTCAAGGAGGAGGGTATCACAGGCTTCTACCGCGGCTTTGGGGCGACCATGCTCAACACCTTCTCCACGCGTGCGCCCTTTCTTCTATTCCTCATCGTCCGTGCTCACGCACCCAAAAAAAGAATATGCCTATTTTTTCTTCTATTCGTTCATCCGCGCCTCATACTTGAAGCGCCTTGCGGCGCGGCGTCCAGCAGGCTCACCCGCCGTGTCCCTCTCGACCGTCGCAGAGCTTGCACTCGGCGCGATCGCTGGCGCCCTCGCACAGATCTTCACCATCCCCGTGTCGGTCATCGCCACCCGTCAGCAGCTCGGCGCGCCCAAGAGCAAGGGCAAGGGTAAGGATGGAGAGAATGGAGAGGAGAACGACGGCTCCTTCTTGGCTGTCGCTCGGGAGATCGTGCGCGAGGAGGGCGTCACGGGCCTCTGGCTCGGCCTTAAGCCGGGTCTCGTGCTCACCGTCAATCCCTCGATCACTTACGGCGTGTTCGAACGCATGAAGAGCGCCGTGCTGGCCGCACGGGAACGCGTTGGCAATACGAACACTAGTCTTGGGCCTGGCCTGTCGTTTGCCCTTGGTGCGACCAGCAAGTCGCTCGCGACGGTAGTATGTGTCTCTATGCCCTAGTCGGCTTTACTCCTCATTCTAATTTTTTTTTGGTGCCCATGCATAGGTGACGTATCCGTATATAATGGCGAAGGTTCGCATCCAGACGCGCAAGAAAGGTGTGGAGGAAAGTGAGGATGGTGCGCTTCCAGAACCTGCGAGCACAGCGAGCAGGCGGCATCGACAGAACGAAGGCGCAGTTGACATCCTAGCGCGTGTTCTCAGGACGGAAGGCTTCGTGGGCTGGTACAAGGTACGATCACCTGCTGATATTGGACCCGTACAATTGGTTTATGTGTTATTTGAAGGGCATGGGGGCCCAAATTCTGAAAGCCGTGCTCTCTCAGGGCGTGCTGTTCATGTCCAAAGAACAGTTTGAACAGTACGCGCTCGCGATTATAGTGTTGTATCACCGGCTCAGTGCCTCGCGGTGAGCGGGATGGAAAAAATAGAGTGGATGTATGCAGTGATGGAGCGCGGGAGATGAATGGATGAATGGGTCGGACTACTCCGACATTTATATGAGCAGCTGTAGGGTACAGTGGCACCCAAACCTGGCACCTGGTCATGTACTTTATAATCTCTTCCGTTTCCGCCTTTCCACACCACACCACCCACTCTATCCCCCAGCGCCGTTCTTGCGCACATTCATCGTTCCATCGATCATGGATTCAGACGCTTTGGATGCCTCCAGCCTTTGCTCCGTGTATCAACCGTTAGACGTCCTGCGACTCGAGCTACAGAACGAACCCGCTTTCTCGGAGAGTAGCATGCCGAAAGATGACCACACACTCACGTTCGTCCCATCCACACTCTGGTCCACCTCGACTGACTCCCAGTTGTTTACATCGCTCCGCCTTGCCCGGACTATGTGGCACACAGGCGCTTCCTGAAGGCTCGAGGATACAACGCGTCCCAGGCGAAGCAGATGATCATTGATTGCATCCACTGGCGGCGCACCGTGGAAGACGTCGGGATGGAGGAACTCTACCGGTGCATAGACCCTTTCGATGTGCGCAGTGCTCCCCCCTCTTGCCCTCCCTTTCCTCGAGATTTTCGAAACTCGTCTGATTTCCGTCGTTCTCTTCTACCACACAGTTTCCCGGACGGGACGGAGTCTTTGAGAGCTGGCCGATGGGCTTCCACAAGGTACGCACATGCCTCCTCAGGTGATACCCACACGCTCCAATGTCCGCGCCTATCTTCTCTCTATCTTTCAGACAGATAAGGTAAACCTGTCGCATTCTTCTAATGTGCCCACATCCGACCTTTCCATCGTGTGCAGCTCGGTCGTCCCATACATATCCTGAGCTTCGGTGCGATAAGCCCCAAGCGGCTCTACCAGCACATGACGCCGCAAGAACACTGGCGCACTGTCCTCGTCAATATCGAGGCTCTCCTCGCCGAGGTCCTCCCAGCTGCGTCCGCCGCTGCCGGTCGGCCAATACGCCAGGCGCTCATCATCGTCGACCTCAAGGGCTTTGGACTGACTCAGTTCTGGACCTTCAAGTCCATCGCGCGCCGTTTTTTCCATGTCTCTCAGAACTACTTCCCCGAGACGTACGTCACCCCCACGTCACTCACACATTACCCCATCTTACCATTCATATCGTAGTATGGGCCAGCTCTTCATCATCAACGCGCCAACGTCCTTCACCGCATCTGGAGCGTGATCAGGCCATGGCTCGCCCCGCGCACACTTGACAAGATCACTATCCTCGGCGCAAGTCAACCCGATCAGCATACAACGCTCCTTGACCTCATCCCGCCCGAGAACCTCCCTGTCGCTTCGGCGGCACCTGCACCTGCACCGACGCCACCGACGCCACAGCCGCAAGCTGTAAGGGTGATAGTGACGATGATACTGATAGCGACAGTTGTAGTAGTGGCGGTAGTGGCGGCGGCGGCGGCGGCGGCGGCTGCACGCTCTCCAATGCCGGCCCGTGGATGGATGGTCGCGCAGAACGTCGCGCGCGCTGGCTCCGCGGGGAGATCCCCGAGCCTGGCGTGCCGTGGCCTCCGCTGCAAAAGCGGAAGAAGGAGCAGGAGCAGGAGCAGGAGGAGCAAGATCATTCTGTCGAGGAGACACGCGATGGTGAAAAAATGGAAGAGGCCGGCCAAATTGATGCTGATGCTCCTGTAGTGATCGCTGGCGCTGGCGCTGCTGCCTCTACCACTGCTGCTCCCTCGCCATCTTCATGCAGCCGTTCGTCTGTCGTCGGGCTTCCGCCGCTCACGCATCCGCCCCCACCAGCCGCTGTGCGCCTTGTTGTCTGACCGGATGGAAGACACGTGTTTTCCCTCGACTTTCGTTGTCTTGATGGTGCCTTTTTTTTGCTGTCACGACTTCTTGTGTACTATATTTCTTTTCTCTCTTTTTCCCATGGGAAAAGATGGAGTAGACAACGAGGCAGAGCCCCCTCCCACCCCTTTTTTTTTGTCTCTTGGCCAGTATACTGGTAGGCACAATTAGTTCATGACCTGACCGTTTACGTTTCCCATGACGTTTCCCTCGTTCCACTCACGTATTACAATCATATCGACACGTACCCATACGATCAAACAACTCATAGTGTTCTTTGCGTATTCAACATGATCCGCCTATCTTCGCGGCTCTGCATCTGATGCTCCCCTGGTCGTGACGTGCATACGTTTGTACAGGAAGTCCGTTACCTGCGCGTGACTCCGGAAATTTCATAACCACCTGCATGCATCACAATTCTCGGTGCGCACAATAAAAATAAGACAAAAAGCAACACGAAATTGCACCCAAAATGTCAGGATAGAAACAGCAGTAGTGGTTTTAATAAGTCGAAAAATACGAGTGGCCAAAGTAATAGAGAGTACGAGTAAGTGTGGAATTAATGGGCATACTTGTGAGTATACCAAGGTGATAAAGACAGATCCAAACGAAAAGGCATGAATATCCATCCAGATCCCATCTCCTCCAAAAATGTGGAACATTTGTCGTATGAAAACGAAAGCGAAACTTGTGGGACGTCATCGATCAATATACCAGATACCCGAATGATCCCAAAGAGAGAAAGAGAAAAAGAAAGGACCATTCGGAAAGTAAGGGTCCATACTCAAAACGAAAGGAAAAGCAATGCACGGCGGTGTCATGCACGGCAGTAAGAAGACGAAACCAAATAAAAAAAAGATACCGAGGAATTGGAGAGAAAAGGTATACCAAGTGGCCACGCCGTTTTGCCTCTACACATAGTTCCCCACCATTCTAGTTCGCGCAGAATTGTATGTTTTGGGTGTCTCTGTGGGGTAGGCCACCCGAAGAGTGATCTTCGAGCCGCAGCTCGCGATGGCCGTTGCCCAATCGTCCTCGTTCCGCAATGGCAAGGCACTAGACCAGTCTACACTCATCGTACTCGCCAAGCTGACCGCGCTTGCCCGTCTCTTTCCCGCACCAACTGCGGGAGGGAGGTACGACAGCTCGAATGCACCGCGCAGCGACAGGCCCTCAGTGCGTGCAAATTTCTCGAGCACACGTTGGCGCAGCTCCACGAGCGACATATCGCGCTGTGCGCGAAGGCCGACAATCACGTCACCAAACGCTGCTTTCACGACAAGCGTGTCGTCCATCGCTATGCTGCTCGTAATCGACATCGCTCTCGACAAGTGCGTCGAGGGCGGCGGCGATCGAGACCGTGACGCCGTCACCCAGGGGGATGGGGTGCGTGAGTTGGTCCGTCGACGTCGGGAATTTCTTGCCAAATAGAGAAGTTGGACACAGACGCCCGCGGATCGTCGGAGATGTCGAGAGGGAAATCGCTCGGACCTCATCATAGTGCCCAATGATAGGATCCACCTCATTTTTGACAAACAGACGCTCTGGACCACTTAAGTACGCATCAATGGAGTCTTCTGCATGGTCAAACCAGTCACCTTCTCCCACATCTGTGGGTATAGATGAGGTAACTGGCAGGGGCTGGGAGAGACTCCGTCGCCGGTGTGAGCGACGCAACGTCGAGCTACTGCTAGACGCTGTTGGGGAGGAGAGGGAGGCCTCGAATTGAGAGAACGAGTCTGTGGTCAAGTCTGGGAGGTCGATTTCCATTGAGGACGGCCACGCGTGCTCTGAGCCGCTCAAGGTCGATGAAGCTACAGCCACATTGAAGTTGGTGCCATCTACTGGCGTAAGGAGTTCATGAACATCACCCTCGCTGGAGGAAACTTCGTCGGTCTCCGGCCAAACGACGAAGTTGCGATTGGCGCGCTCGGTATTTACAGGGGCGATCTGCCGGCTGCGATGCATCGGTGGAGGCCTGTTGGACTCTGATGAATCAAGCACGGTATCTTCCTGAAGGGTTCCTAGACCCGGAGTTACGTGACTCGGAGAGTGAGGACCTCGAGAGGGCAGTAAATTGCGAGAAGAACTCGAAAGGAAAAGAGGAAAGTCCGATGTAACATTGAAAGTCTCGCTCTGTGGGGAGGACGAGGACTTGACCCTGTGAGAAAGCGCTCGCCGGGCGGGGTGACTCTGTTCCGCGAAGATGTCGAGTATGTTGATGACGTCGAGGGTGTCGAGGGTGTCGAAGGTGTCGAAGGTGTCGATGACGAACCGTATGAAGCCGAGATGAAGTCGAGATCTTCCGTCCGATAGTTGAACGTCGCCTCCGGACGTCGCACTGTCCCGGGGCGTAGAACCAAGATGCGCAGGAGCGGATGAAGGAGGGTTTGGCGCATCCGAGAGCATGGACTCGGCGTACGGTAAAGAAAGTGTAGAGTCGGTTGTGTGGGAACGTCGGCTCAAAGAGGCCGATCGGGAAGAGATAGGAGGTAAGCTGGCATGAGGAGGAGAAAGAGAGACGCTCGATGTGGAAAAAAAGGAAGAAATAAAACTCCCACTCCTGATGCTCTCGGGTGCTGTCTTCGGTCGGGAGCCACTTCTCTTGGCCACAAGATCATGATCGCGTCGCCAGTAGCCAAAAAAATCCCTGACAGCACGGTCCTCCCGAAGCTCCATGATGAGGGAAGGCAAATCCTTTCCAAATAAGTCTTGATGAGCGCACTAAACTCTCTTTGGCGCTGGTTCACCGTTGCCTGGGTAGCGCCAAAGAAGGTCCCACGCTTGGTGAGCTTGGGCAGGTGGTGATGAATGTCGGTCGCCACAGACTTCGGATCAGGCCCAGGAGGAAGAGACTCAAAAGAAGCGGCGCGATCGTGGATGTACACGCCGTTCTTCTTGATGCCCCTTCCTGCTTGAAGACGATGTCGCTTCTCACGGGACATATCCATAGCGGTCCTCCAATAATTCTTGAAACCACACATCGTCCCAAGTTCGCCATATGTCGTACGCAGAATTGGAACTCCCAGAAATGAGAGAGACGTTGTCGAGAATAGGGTATATCTGCAAGCCGAAACAATAGGACTTGCCTGAAACTCCGGTCAGATACCGCAGATGGCATGAGGGGTGCGAACAAACCAAATTTCGCGGAGCAAGGACATCAACTTCGAAGCGACGAGGTGGTGGACGGTATATTGCCCGTTTTTGATACTGAAGAAAGACAAATTAGCTTGACCCTCCCCCAGAAGTCATCTCAACTCACGTCGTGGTACGATGGTCCGGATTCGTAAGTAGCGACTCCAACCTGAAAATAGATACTGAGAAATCTGGGAAGGGATGGTGGTGGCAGTGTTAGCGTACAGGCAAGATTCCCATTAAAGCCATGTTGGTGGTAGGTCAGAAGGGCGAATGTCTGCAAACAAATGCGTCAGGGAAGGACAAGCTAGGAAAGGGAGTGCTTACACGAATGTTAGAATAGGTGTACAACGCGACGCGAGCGACGCAGAATTGCACTGGGTGGATGGAAAGAGGTCGTATCACGAAGGGGAGACCACGGTGGTCTGTGCAGAAGAGAGAAAGGAGGGCGGGAGAAACAAAAGTAGCAAAGAAAAGGCCCGGAGACTGCATTTGGAGGGCTATAGATATCTTATTGTTTTGATCACCCTCGATCCGCTATCACCCGCCTGATGCCGATCTTGCCTCAAATCTTTGCCCCTTTTAGCCAATTTTCTGTTCACCGGCTTTTCGCCTTTATTTTCCCACAGAGTCACGCGATATTCGAACACAGCCACGTCACGGTTTGACTCAGGTGTGAACTAGGTTGGCAACTGCGGTGACTCTCACATTACAGTAACGAGGATTCCTAGACACCGGCACGATATCCTTCAATATGAAAATTTCGGACGGTTATTAGCTGACGTGTAAAGCCCCGAGGCATACCCGATCCTTATCTACTACTTATGCTTCTGACTTGTTCAACAGAACCACACCAGCCCTACGTGTATGTCTGATGGGGACCTGGCGAACTTGATGTCGTCATGTCACGAAGCTATTAGACCGGTGACAGTCTCTCGGCGAATCCTGAAGTGGATATCTGCATCGTGGTACACCCTCGTGGTTCACCCCATTGCAAACGAGGCTACGAAGCTATCGGGTTTCGCTAACGTCCTCATTCGGAAGACTCGGACAATTGTCAATGTCCCCGTTGTGGGGAGCATACTATTCGTATCCCTGCAAAATTGAATTGAGAGTGTAGTTGCTGAAAATCCCTAACGACCGTTTCTTTGCGCTTCCTTGACAGGAATTAGAGTGAGCGGAGGCAACCCACTAGCAACCCTCGATGGTAGCGGCCGGTATGTTGAGCCCGGATTGATGCGCAGAACGATCAACACTCAGTCGACGCAATACCCACATCACGGCCCTATCAGACCTACCATCTACTGGAAACGCCGGGAGATGGCGGGTTGTCATCAAGAGCAATATCTACATCGAATTCATTGAAGAGTGATCGAGTTTAGGAGTGGCGTGTACCTCTTGAGGCAAATGCACCTGCTTTTAAATTTTGAGTGCGATGCCCTCCGCGCGCGTGTCGGGAAGCCCTCGGTCCCAGTTTCCTCGGAAACTCGCGTACGATCGGAAAGCCTCGCTTCTTCTCTCACATGAAACAGTACATATACGATCGGACGCACGTCCTCCCTTCGTATCCTTCGTATTTGTTGCACTGACGTGCGTAGCCGTTGTTACATCCCTGCTGACCTCGATAACGAACTTATAGATACCCCAGCCTCACCCTCCAACCTGAGCGGCATTAATCTCCAACCCTACCATTTGAGCTATGATCTTCACCAATCGTCTTCGCGTTCTCTTTACTTTAGCAGTCGCAGTCGCTGGGGTTTCCGCTCAGAGCTTTGATCAGTGCGGCGAGGCCTGCCTCAACACTACCCTGGCTGCGGGCATCTGCAAATCCTGTGCGGTGTCTAGTTGATCAAGTTGCCGTTGTCTCTGACCCCGCTTGCTTTACAGCAACGACACCAGCTGTGTCTGCACCAGCACAAAGTTCCAAACTATCTTCGCCACCTGCCTACAGAATTGTTCATCTCAAGACTTGACCGTGGCCCAAGCTCTTGAGAACCAGACATGTTCCAATGGTCTATATCCTCTTTTTGATTTTCCTTTTCAACTCGTTCGCTGACACAACCCCCAGTATCCAACTCCACCTCAAACTCTACGGCCTCGGCAGTGCCACCAAAGCTGGCACGTCTTCCTCCGCCACCTCATCCACCAAGTCCAACGGCGCTACCGCCGTTGAACAGCTACCATTGCTCTCTGCCGCCATTGTCATTGCGGGTGCCCTGATGGGGGGAGCCTTTGTCTTGTAGATTCCGCGGAATATCTTGAGATTTGGACACGGCATTTATTTCAGGGGTACGGAAAGACTGTTTGCCGGGGGTGGCAATTCTTTCATAAATCCAAAGATTCTTTTCAATCTCCTGACACCCCACTTCGAATGAGAAGCTCGGAAATTAGCGCATGTTAAAACCGAATATGAAACGAGGGATTACCGAGGTTCCAGATTAGCTGCGTTCACGCTGGCTGGCCCATCTGGTCACTTTTGTCTTTCGCATGTCCAGATCCGTACAGATCCTTGTTTTTACGTTATACTTGTCACGCAAATAACTCGTGTCTAGCGTTTGTGATCGGAGGGCGTGCCCCAGGCCGAGGTTTATGACGAGAGGCTGATACGAGTTATTCGTAACAATGAACTTGGTGTTAATGTTCAGGCCTTCCCTTCAAGCTTCAAGCTTCAGGTTCTGACAGGCTTTTTTCAACGTTATTACTCGGAGTATAAATAGATCACTGAGTGGGGTCTTTTATTTTTTTGGGGGAAGGCATGATACACGGTGCTGGCGAACTTAAAGAACACGGGTTATTAGACAGTTGAACCTTGAGTTGATTTCACAGATATTCTCTAAAAAGAAGGAATCTGAGGGATCTGTCTTTGCGGATCCATCTAGATGCGAGAAGCTCACATGCAGCCACATGCGTGCGCCACGCCAGCTAACGTATAGCAATAAGAATGAGAATCATCCCGCGGCAGATATACAGATGGCGCGAGAAGTCGGATTATACTCGTATCGTCATACTGTAATTTGTCTGCCAGTGTGCACAACAATGGGGGGCTTCACTGTTGGGTTTTACAACCAACTGGAAGTCCTAGGCCAATCAACTGCAACCCATCTCGACGCTGCCAGCGCCTGTCATCTACAGGTGCTCGCGTGCTCACACTTTCCTCTGGAGCTTGGGCGCTTGAGTTCACGCGTCCTGTGGCTTCCCACGTTCGGTTGTCATCTGGGGAGTTCCGTAGTCCGCACTCTCTCCACCGGTCCGTTGTCATTCATCGATCGCCATTCCGGTCCTTCCTCTTTCTATCCCTAGATGGTATTGGGGCCGAGTTACGGTAGGCTAATGATCAACTTATTATGCCAGTCTTCCCATGGCGCAAATGGACGTTACGTGTGCCGGACCTGAGGCCCTCACCAGTAAGTACCAAGTGTTTTCAGTTATCTTTTTCGTCATGTTCGCTGATGATGTTGTCTGGAGAGTAATCGTCGTGTCAATCGAAGCCTCAAGGCCTCAGAGTCTTACAGTAAGCAAGTCCCACTTCCATCTGCAGAGCGAAAAAAAATTGTCTCGTCGCTCGCTTGAGATCCAGTTTCCTATGCCCCATGAAGGTGGAAGTTGAGCGTGGAGCACTCACTGCTCCTTCAGGACAGCGGTCACGGATGGATCCTTGTCTCCAACGAGGTGCTCGCCGCCGAGGGCCGACCATCTATCGGTTATGTGACACTCTTCAGCAATATCGAACATGAGGTTGCACCGGCGGTAATGTCAGGGCATTGTATCACATTATTCACGTTGAAATACATCCTCGATTTTCGACGACGGTGAACCTGTCTTTGCGAATAACACGATCTCCGCTCACCACAACGCAACTGGTGGATGAAGATGCATTCCATAAGGCCTTCTTGCCGCTACTTGACCCCAAATTCCTTTCAGAAGGCGGCTTGCACTTGGGCTGAGGCACATCTATCACCACTGGTGCCAGTGGTTCGCGAGGACCATGTTCCTGGGGTGTGTTGAGAGCGGTTTCGTGAGGAGCGTGTTGTTGGGTTGATGGGGGCCGTCGACGATGCCAAGGGCGACCGGCAGGTGGGAATTCGGAGTCAAAGATACATTGGCCGTCGGGCAGAAGTAGACCATCTTGACATGTCCAGCAAGGTCGAGGTGCAGGAAAGTCGTGTTCTTCATGCTGTTGACGAGGAAGCTGCTGTCGGCGCGCACGAGAGCGGCGCTGCCTGTTGCGATCGCTGTCGAGATCGGGTTGGGGAGGAGCGGTACTGTCAGGGTGCGTCGACCACGACGGACTCATGTCGGCGGGAGGTGACGTTGGGGTCGACCCAGTCTCTTAGATCGTTCCCCAATAGCAAGGGGTACACGCATTAACCATCCCAAGAAAGAATAAATATGAGAAACTTGTGAGTAATTTCATAAGTAGGTTGAATAGTAATAGAATCAACGTCAGGCGACAACTTGGGGATCATGTGAAGTCACTATGTACTAGTGCGTGGAACCTTGACCCCATCCGCAGACCCCAATACCCGGTTCCTGAGCTGCTCTTCCAATTTCTTCGCACCTATCCGTTGCTCCTTCAATCTGTCAAGCCCACTCCTGATGCTCTTCATGTGCACATCAATGGGTATGGCATCACCGACAAGCTCGGGCGCGGCAACACGCTCCCGGAGCTCTTCCATTTCTTCCGCCATCGACTCTAGCACTTGCAATGCCGCGATTACATGGGCGCGCGCTCGGTCCCGATACCCGTTCACGCCTCTGAGTAACGCGAGATGTTTGTCCATTCCGTTGAGTTGTTTTCGGTTACCACCCAAAAATGTCCAGAGCTCTGCGAGGAGTTCATCTTTGGCCGTGGAGATTGAGGAGTCTTCACGAGAAACGACCTCGTGAATAGCTTTAAGATGTTCCTCGAGTTTGTTTAGATCTGAAATAGACACCTCGGCCTCAATGCGAGGCGCCGCATATTGGCTGAAAGCGCGTCCATCGCCTCGGTGAAAGTCCTCGTAACAACCTCTTTAGTACTGGCTTGGGAAGAGCCCCATAAGCGCCTGAGCGAAAGCCCCTTGTGTTGGGAATTGGCGTCTTCAATACGATGAAGAGCATAGTCATTAACAGCAATGATGCTTCAATAACTTGTCAGCGATCATGGTTACTGTACGTGGAGAGTAGATAAACATACCTGTCGACAGTACCGCCCACTTTGGAGCTGAAACGCGTCAGCCCACGGCCCACTTTCCGTGCATCCTTCACAAACTCGCTCAACGTGTCTGCGAGAATCTCGCGACTATTCAGTTTGCTGACCCGCACTAATGTCGCGAGGTCACTCGTTGCCATCTCTGCCTTCTTGATTTCGAGGGCAAGTCCGGGGCCCTCGACAGTTTCGTCAAGCAGAGATTCGAAAGTCTTGCCTTCCACGTTCAAGAGGCTCGGAAAATCCGCCCATTGGGGGGCACGATCCGAATTAGGCCCTCTAGATTTTGAGGTGGGGCAGAGGAGTGAGAGGACGGGGGCAGAGCATATCGGTGCAAGTGCAGACGTAACAGCGCCGGACATGACGGAGAGCGCATATGCGCAGACCATAACGACGAGGGTAATAGAAATTGGGAATTTCATTATCCGTACGACTGTGCCGAATACTTCTGCAATGTAAGAAACAACAGGGATGAGTGATGCAGTCAGAACACTGCTGAGCTTTGGGCCTGGGGTGCTGGCCGGTTCCCAGGAAGGCAGTGCAGCCATAAAACTACGTGGGACTGGTTCATCCGTTGGCTGTTGAGAGAACTGTTCGACTCTGGAGCTGCGTTGTGATGCGGGGTAGCCTTTTGGCTCAAAAACAAGCGGTTTAATTGGGGAACCGTGCCCTAGGCCTGGAGTACCCATTAACTGTTGAGTAGGCCATTCGAGTGGAGCTCACAGTCTAACTGTACCTATCGGCTCTTGGAGAGTCGGCTTAGTTGGGAAACCGTGCTCTGGGCCTGGAATACCCAGGTCTTGGGACGGCAGCTCAACTACGAAACTGCGCTCGCGTCGTGCCCGGACTGGGGAGCGATATTCGCCTTGGACATGCTTGCGCGGAGGGGTAGCCGGAAAGCGTTGCCTCGTTGATCTTCGTGTACGTGCGACGCTGGGAGTAGCTTTGAACGAGCTGGAGGGAGTCGCTGATCTTGAACGGGGTACCCATTTCTCATCTGGGACGTCTTCCCATTGTTGATCATCATCGGAATCGTGATTTCTAACCGGAATGCGAGTCATGTCGGGTGGTGGTAGGAAATAAAGGGACGGCAGGTGTTCTGCGCGTGGTTGTACATGGCTTTAAGCGCTAGAGAAGGTTTGATCTCGCCACGTGATCGACACTGCCCAACTGACGGTGAGTGGCTGTATGCCCGTAATGAAGTCACCCTCATGGAATCATCTCTCGTGGAATTTTCTCTCGACAACAGGTCCATTGATGAAGTGCGTCGAGTTGTCTCGCTGTGGCGTTTCTCATGCGCTCCCCACAGTCCCAGCTATCAGGGGAGAGTGGTGAGGTCTACCTGTTCTCGTGGTTAGCATCCGTCGAAAGATTCTTGAAGACGTCTTCGCCTGTGTGTCACCTCATTACTGTCACCATACTTTCCCTACTCATACCCTCGTAGGATGACGTCAAGACAGCCCAGAAAGATCTGGGGGCAAGTCTACTCGGCGTTGTTTCTTCACGCGAACCTTACCCAGTTCCGGGCCGTGCACTGCGTAACCTGGTCGCGAGTTGTATCCTAATCCTATACACGCGTGGGGATTCAAAGAATATGTTTGATACCCTTATTGCCTTCCTGAAAGTAGCAGGTGATTTCAAAGCTCCAGCAGACAGAGACCAAAATAAGATGTAAGTCCTGATCTTATCTCTTTAACAGCTTCGTTGATCTCCGTGTGCCAGAGCGGCACTATACTGTATCGGTGAACTAATGGGCACATTAGGGACACAAGTACGCATTTCTATTAGTAGAAGAACACCATTGACTGCGACTTGAAAGGTCATGTCGTTTATGACAGAGATCGCGACGGTTGCAATTAAGACATACAAATTATCTGGTGAAAGTCTTATTTCAAGCTTAACTTCTTATGCCTCAGTAGCCTGACTCGCCCCTAGCCCATCTCACTCCGTTATCACGCTGTCATTGCTCTCCAAAAATCGCTTTCGACAGCACGACGTGCAGCGACCGAGACCGCAACCAAAGATATTATCAAGCACATGAAATCTGCCCTTAATGACAAGTCCCTCCCTGTCAGACGTGCTGCTAGCGAGGTATTTCTTATTGCCATCGTAATACACATCGTTGTTTCTCACGTATTAGGCGCTCATGGTAATATATCCCCTCCCTGGCGGAGACTGGACGCCTTCGGAAATCGAATCTCTAGTCTCACTATGTGTGAAATCTCTCGACAGTGCCGATCAAATCACTCGGCACTCCTCGCGCAGCTTGTTGGCCTTGTCCTCTCCTCATCCCAGGCTGCAGCCGTCATCCCTCCTCAGGACCTAACAAAGAAAAACAAAAAGGAACAAGAGGAAGATGACCCTGCTTCCGTAGCTTCGCCGACTGGAGAAACCAAGCCAATTTTAACGCCCGATGAAATGTTGCATCAGCTCTCAATGCACTTCAATAAACCACAGACAACACACAAGACGCGAGTTGGTATATTCGACTTCTACTCTGCCCTGTTTACGACATTGGGTCCAACGTTTGTTGAGACAAACTACAGGACGATTATTCAACATCTCATGTCTGACGTTGTCAATACTCCGCGTAACTCTGCGACGCGTTATGAAGTACTCTTTGTTCGCCGTCTCGTCGGAATCCTTCTTCGAGATCTTATCGGGGTGCGCATGCTAGGAGAGCAATCCCAGATAGCTGCCATCCAAGAATTGTCGAAAGTTTATCTGAAAAGGTGGCCCGCATTGATGCCTGGGACAGTAGCACCAACTACTCAAGTACTTACCATTGCGCTGAGGGAGGTTGCCGGTCTCCTGCAACAACTTGGAAATGCACCTTCTCCTGTGCAGGTACGACAGCAGGACTGGGGCATAAACACACACTTACCTTATTTCACAATAGGAGGCCCTTGCGGAGCCGCTGGTAACACTTCTTGCCCATCCAAACCATACTGTGCGTATCCACACCGCGTGGGCCTTGCGCATCTTCTGTTTCTCCGCGCCGTTGCGTCTTCCCAAGATTATGATCAATGCCGTTGAGCTCCTTCAGCGCGATATCAACCTCCTCGCTACCCAGTCTCAGACTCAACCATCGGATTTGACATGCCGCACTTTAGGCCATGCCTACGGCCTTGCCGCACTCGTGACTGTTATACCCGAGAAACCATTCTATGTGTCATATGACATCAGTGCCAAGGTGCTCGACATGGCAATTACCCTCCTGAAGCGCACAGGCGAACACACAGTCGCACTGGCAGGTGTAGAAGTGGAGACGGCGTGGACGTGCATCGCTGCGCTTATGACCCTCGGCCCGAACTTCGTGCGTGCTCACTTGCCGCAGCTTCTTGTCCTCTGGCGGAACGCGTTACCCAAACCGCCATCAAAGGACACGTCGGCGCGCACAGCGGCAGAATGGGGATTTCTGCTCCACGTGCGCGAGGCTGCGCTTGGGGCGATACTCGCATTCTTGCGACACAATGCCCCCACCCTTGTGACGCTGGACGTTGCACGCCGCCTCACAACCTTACTCAGCAATGCATTCCTCTTCGCGAATGCGTATGCCGCGCAGGCACCCCATGTTGAGGACCCTCTTGTGGGACCAGAAAACTCACGCCTGCCGAATGGTGCCTCCGACGGACCAACTCTCCGCTCGCGTGAGGCGCTACTCCGGCGAAGAGTGTTCCAGTGCTTTACCGAACTAGGAACAACCAGCGTTCCCGAGGCGACTCAGACAACGCTATTGCAGTCTGTGATCTCACTGGTGGCAACTGTTGAGGGCTTCGCGGTAGCTCGGTACAGGCGGCGATTGCGTCGTCCTCTGGATCATTCTCGTCTTTGTGGACGACACTGGATGCTACGCGTATGGTGTCACGGGAGTAGAAGTATTCGAGAACGCCGCGCCGACTGCGGACCACATGGAAAACCCGTCATTTGGAAAATACAGACTGAATAGGGATTCGGTCGAGGCTTCTCTCGATGACATGGTAAGAAGGTCATCTTCTGTGAAATGACGAGTGAAGTTAGTCTGATGATGGGTCCGAAAGCTACGCATGCCAATCCTCCAATCCGCTGAACACGACCCGCTGTGGATTTGTCAATCGCGCGACCTCACTACAGAGTCGTTCTGGCCAGAATTTCCTCCGCCACTGACCCAGGTAGTTGATGCAGCGCTGGCCCTGTTCGCGCGCCTGTTGCCTCTACAGGACTCGGCGTCCGCAGCTCGCCTTATTGCGTTCATGATTGATTCCGTGAAGTCCCCAAAGTATGATAAGAACGTAGGGAGAAAGGCAGCCGTACAGGTCAACGCTGCCATTGCTGTTTTACTAGCGTTGAGGCAAGCTATGGCGGCTCCGTCAAAGCACGTGCGTGAGGTGTTCGGAAGTACAGCCGTCACCACGCCGCTGTCGTCTTTTCTGAAGGTGCGTTTGTAGAACATACGGCTGTCCAATTCTGAAGGATCTCTTAGGATGGTTTGGTTGATGGAGACCCGATCCTGCGTTCTGCCAGTAGTGAGGCACTGGGGCGCCTTGCAAGTCTCGCGATAACCAGTTTTTGGCCACGCTGATGAAGACCTTGGTCGATCTGGTCGTTAACAATCGTGATCCACAGGCGCGAGCTGGGTGCGCACTTGCATTAGGAGCAATTTACGATCACGTGGGAAGTCTGGCCGCGGGACCTTTACTCAAGACAACAGTCAACATCCTCATGTCGTTGAGCAAAGATGCCACCCTGTCGTGCACTATTGGGCGTTGCATTCGCTCTCTCGGGTCGTCAATGCCGCCAGCCTCGCGTATGCTCCATATGTCTCCAGCACCTTGGGGGTATTGTTCAAGGTCTACGTTTTACCATCCCATGAGTTGGAAGGCGGAACTCTGGCGAATTCGAACATCAGTGGAGATTTGCCCGCGTACCAGGCAGTGTGCCAGATTATCGATGCCGTAATCACGATCTTGGGGCCCGATATCCAAGAGTCGACGCGAACTCGTACACTCATACTCGATATTGTACGTCGCCTTGCCAGCGAAGAGGATGAAGGCATCCGTGTGGAAGCTATCCGATGCATACAGCATTTCCTTATGTTTGCACCAGAGCATATCGATGTTCCCGAGTTGATAACGCAGTTCCGCACACACCTAAACTCTCCTCGGCGTCCATTGAAGCTCGCCTCTATCCACGCACTGTATCAACTTGTCCAGAAGGATGCGTTGCTGATATCCAAGGTGGGAGGAGATCGACTCGTGGAAGAACTTTTCGCTATGCTGGACGGGGATCCGTCTATTGAAGGCGTGCGCAACGTTATATCTAGTTGGATGAATCAGACGGTGGTGTACAACCCGTCAGCATGGATAGACTTATGCCAGAAGATCATGTCAAGGACGACGGCATCACAGCAAGCGACGGATGCTGCGACGAAGTCTCGTGGGCCTGTGTCCGATGACGAAGGAGAATCACTGAGCGTTGGGATGGCTACTGACTCAGCATCGGGGGGCCAAAATCGTCCGACTTCACGATGGCGGACACAACTTTTTGCATTACAATGCCTACACGATATTTGCATCACGATCGCCAGGTCGGGTCGAAGAGAACAACTCGACATTGTCTATGCTCGGAGTTTGGGTTTACCCGTCTCCGGGCTGCTCGTATCGCGTGTCCCTGACCTCATCAAGATGGCGTTTACGGCATCCACCGCGTATGTCACCGAGATCCGCTTGGAAGGGTTGATAGTGCTCAGAGACGTGATTGAGGTTAGCGAAACTCAGACGGCCGCTGATAGACGGCTGATTTTTGACGTGCGCAGACTTTTGCTCTGACACCCGACCCGGATTACGAGAATGCCCTGCTTCTGGAGCAACATCAGGCCCCGATTACAGCAGCCCTGACTCCTGCCTTCACATCAGATACCACGCCAGAGCTTCTCGCCTCTGCCGTGGGTGCCTGCGCTGCGTTTGTCGGATGTGGTGTTGTGAAGGACGTCAATCGGATGGGTCGAATTCTTAAGCTGCTGACCTCAGCGTTGGAACAGTGCAACGGTGAGAGGACTTCGTACACGTGGTTTCATCTGACATTGCTGTGCTAGGAACCGCGTTACTCTCTCTCGGTGACGCTGCGGAGGGTAGTCCAAATGCTTCTGCGATGCTTCGGATAGCAATACTGTCTGCATGGGCTCAACTTACCTCCGCAAGTTCTCAGCAGACGTATCTTCAGGAGGTCGTCAAGCCACACAGGCGAGCACTGACATCGCTCTGGATAGCGGCCTTGAGAGATTATGCCAGCATCCGCGGTGACTCGGAAGCCATTTTGGATACGTCATCGGCACCGTTGGACGCGGCATATGCTAGCCTTGGCAAGGACATTCTACTCCCCGTAAGGTGTCGCTTCTCATTGTACGTACATTGCTCATCTCATGTGGCAGTATTACGCCAAATCTTGGCCTGTCATGTTGAACGCTGTGGCGACCGCAATGGAGACGCGAGACCCGTTCATCTTCGGGGCTATGGAAGGTATAGACGACGTGGCTGCAGCGTCTTCGACTGCACGTAGTGCAAGATCGGAGCCGACAGCGATGTTCTTTGTTATTTTTGGTCTAGTCTATGAAGCACTCTCGACATCAACACCTTACTCTGAATCCTCCCTCGCAGAGAGTGGTAATACGTCTCTTATCGCCTTGCGGGCGATGAAATGTCTCGTTCGACGGGAATATTCGGGGAGAGCCCTTCTCGAGCCAACTATTTTTGATGAACTTCTCAATTTGTGGTACCGCATGGCCATGACCGAACCTCCCGCTCTCCAAACCCAACTCATGGAAGTGATTCGCGTCTTTGCGATCGAGCAAGGCCAAGGAAGTAATACGTTTGTGGTCACTTCTTGGCGATTGAAGCCCCTCTGTTGACACTTGTGGTAGCTCGGAAGACACTACATCGCCACCAATGGTTTGCCTACGCGTCTGCGCATATATACTTAAGAATGCCATTCCCAGTACCGAAAGACCTGCGAGTCGTACGATTCCTTCGCTAAATCTCTCTGGTCAAGGTTCTTGACACATGCCGAACAGACAACCAATCCAATACGGCCGACCGGGTCACACTCATCAAAACATCCTTCGATGCTCTGTTGTCCATCGGCTCTTCCTTCGACGCCAAGACTCAGGACGAGGTCCGTGCCGTGGCAATATCTCTTTATAGTGGTATGTGTGCCGATCCATCTCACCTCCTCATTCACTGAAGGTGATACAGACCTGCTGAGAGACGAATCTTCCGAGATTGACGTTGTTGGCCCGACACTCCCAGTGCTCAAGTCTTTGCTCACTCCAGGGGCCACCTACAAAGTGACGGAGTTCTTCCAGCGGGTGGTCCACGGCTTGTTGTCATCATGTCTGCTGAACATTGACGAAATGAGGTCAGTCCACGTAATACTCCAGGACCTTCGTCCGATCCTTACCCCACGATCAGAGGGCGGGAAGGCACGATTTCGACCAACAAAGTCAAGAACAACTTCCTGGCAGCAGTCCTTATCCTGACCGTCATCCCTCCTTCTGTCAAGGTAGGGCAGGGGGTGATAAGTCGCTGTTGTTTCCTTATCGCAGAGAAGTTATCGGACGCTCA
Organism: Russula vinacea; assembly: GCA_022376525.1. Lineage (NCBI taxonomy): Eukaryota > Fungi > Basidiomycota > Agaricomycetes > Russulales > Russulaceae > Russula > Russula vinacea. The sequence goes on along the minus strand of WTXL01000104.1, from coordinate 21,100 downwards.
CGAGGTAAGCCACATTTGTATCATCGGTTACCTGGGTGACCTCCCCATCGGAACAGATGGCGGCGACGGCAGCTCACTGCGCGAAGACATTGATCACTGCGTCTGCCTCCGGTAGTGTCATGCTTCGCCAATGTATAAGAATGTTACTGCCCGGCATGATAGAGTATGTTGCCAAGGTCGCTGGGATGGCGGCGGATGAGGCAGCGGTACAGAGCCATTTGCCTGCCGTGGGGGAAATTGTCAAAGCATTCGGTACCCTTTTCTCCAACATAGCCGAGGGTCTGCGTGAGTAATTTCGGCTCCTTTTTAACAATACTTTCTGATTTGGCTCCGCGGGCGCAGGCGTTCGCGTATTGGGGGTCTTGCTTCCCACGTTGACGTTACTACTCGACCCCAACCAGACTACACCATCGCCCCTTCATACGCAGGCTCTCAACCAACTTTTAATATTCGCCTCGTCATCGCCTATCGCATTCAAAGAAGCCACTGGCAAGCTCGATCAAGCGATAAGAGAGCGTCTGGAGAGCGCAGTCCGGAACGCCATTAGTAACAAATCTTCATCCGCGACGACACAACAAAGTGCAAAGCCTCAGATATCTCTTCGCTCATTTTGAACTGTAGATCTAGGCGAAAGAAAAAGTATTTGTCATGGAATCCTATCTTGCCCCGACTACGCGGTGTAAGTGACGATCCGGCGTCTCTGAAGATACCCGAATATACGACGCCCCTTGCAATGATAATTGAATCACCGTCAACCGATGGTTATGGGGAGTGAATGCTCAGCGCGGGTGAGGTCGCGAAATCAGTATTTTTTCCCATTTGAGAACGACCGCTTTTTCCGATGTCGACTGGTAGCCATGTTTCTTTCGCGAGAAATTACCTGTCTACGCATAGCCGCCATTCCAAAGGTGCCTATCACCCGCTCCAACAGACACATCTTCCGAATCGTGGGGTTTGATGCACGAGTCCAAAAGGTCCGGGTGTTCCTATCAGTCCCCGACGCGGCCGCGGTAATCTGCGTTTTTGCGTCAGACCGCGCCACATATTTATGGTTCATGTTCTGCGCTACTTGTGCCCGATCCTCACTCTGGGTCGAGGGCGCGTTCCTCTCCGCGGAGGAAGACGATATGTGCGCTTGGGTGCATGTCGATGACATGGTACAGGAGGCCCGCGACGCGGAGCGAAGGAACGGTAGGGCTGAGCTGGCGGGATAAATCATTCTCCTTTGGGGAATCGCGAAAGTAAACCGAGTTGACGAAATGCGATGCAACGAACGCACTGTGGCTCGACTGCGCTGTCTGCTCCAATTCTTTTTTCTTTACCCCACACCAACGGTGAGGTCGTACGCTGACCGGATTGTTACTAGACTCTCCCATTTTCTGTTCGTGGTCGAGTCACTGTGGGTCATCGCTGCTGACAGCACTGACGATTGAACCGATTTTTCGGTCTTCAAGCCGCTCCGAGTCACTTGTACCCGCGGAGCCCCGTGACAAAAGAACACTCATTTGCCGTCCACGGAGCACTGTCATGTTCATAGGGTCAGACTCTTCCGGGTCGGGCCAACGATCATTGCCCCTGTGACCTGATGCCTCCGAGCACCAAGTGCCCTGATTGTGGAAACAAACGCGATGAAAAAAAATAATTTACTCGTAAAGGAACTAGTAAAAATGCCAATCTAGTCTGGACGGACGGTCCAGGCATATATTTTAGGGGGTCAGACAGATGTTGACGTCTGCTGTGAGTAAAAAGGCAATCGTGAGTCTATCGATCTCGTCTCATCTTTCCCGAAACGCGGATGTCCCGTTTTTGCGATGCATCGATGGTGGTTGTGTAACTTTTTGTGCGGGAATGCTGACCAAGCGTCGAGCCCGACACCCGAGGGACCCAATTAAGGCTGCGCGATATCTATTGAGGAGGTGCCATCCGAGGCTTACCCGACATCACGAGATTGGCCCGCAACGCAGTTTTTTGTACGGAACCATCAGTTCGTTCCATCGTACGGTCCGTGCCTTTCTCGATCGTCTTTTGTGTTTCTGAGTCCAAGAACGGCGAAAAGGTTGGGGTTGACCAGCATGGTTGCATCGAGGCAAGGGTGTTCTCACGCACCCCCCAATTTTTAGTGTGACTGGGCGGCGGACAGAACATGCCAGAGACAGGCTAGAATTGAAAATTTGGAGTGCCGAAGACCCGCCGCGTCAAGGTAAGTAGATTCTGTGTCACCCGTCAAGCGAGGTATCTAGGGAGTGGATGTGGGCGAGTAGTTGTCGCACTTGTTGATCTACTCCTAAATCCACTTTGGAAATAGCGCGCGGCCGACGATCGGAACGGATCGAAATCGGCCGGTCTGTAGCACAACAACGCAGTGAAACACGCAATCAGGGTAAGATACCCTCTTACTTGTGGTTCGCAAACATAACAGGCCATCAAGGACAGACTGGTCCGCACGGGTGGAGGGAAGGGAGTGGCCGAGCCGCTGTGACTGCGGATAGGCGCCTTTGGACACTTCTGATCCAAGTTAGCTTCTGTCTATCTAGGGCGCTTGTCATGACAGTGTAAAAAGGGCAAGGGAATGGACGAAAGGTTACGAGAAGGCACGGAAGCAGGGACTCAATAATTTTGTGTGACGGGGTGGGCAACGAGTCGGAAAGATCAAGTCAAAGGGAGCCTGAGGGAGCCTGACGCTTTCGTCACTGTGGAGGGGCTATCTCGAATGCGCCACGTTACCGGTGGAGCCGGCAGGGCTCGGGAGAAAGATCTGGGAATATCGGGAGAGATTAGTTGATCACCGATTGGGTAGATTTCATTGGATCTGGTTACGCATGCCACCAAAAACGCCGATCTGGAAAAGCATCGGACGAAGCAGAAATCGGACCAGTTGCTTCCTTGGCACTCCAAAAAAACGGATAAAAATGGGAGGAATGAGATGGCAAGAAAGTCAAGAGGATTGACGTTGAACGAGAAGAGAGAGGGGCCCAGAAAATATTCAGAGGAAATGACAATTCTTATTCAAGGGCAAGACGATCAGAGATCTTTCAAACTCAGTTCCTGCGGCGCCAAGATCTTGACTGGCGACAACCGCTTTCAAAAATGGGCCGCTCACGGGGGTCGCATCGTCAACCGCTTGTGTGCCTTTCTTTCCCTTTCTTCCTTATCCCTCCTCACCCTGCCCCCATCTCCCCGCCTCCGCTCGTTTTCCCCTCACCATCCCCTCTCCGTTATTTCTATCCTCTCCTGGTTCCCCATTGGCCGTTTCTCTCCCCTGTTCTTTTTCTTTTTCTTTTTTTATATATCGACGCGGCTAGAACGATCATATTCAGAGCGCGGGATCCAAAGATCTGACCAACCTCACCCTCCCATGGCTTTTTCACACCAGTCCGCTCAGGCCCATCAGAGCTCTCTTAGCACTACACGTCTCCCTTCCATAAGGGACCTAAACTTTGCCTATGATCCCCCTTCGCAATTGCCTCCCGATCCGGCGTCTTCCCCTTCGGGCCCGATCCAACAATCCGAACACCGTGGTCCTGCTCCTAACCAACCGCAACGCCATGAGTGGAATCGACCAGTACCTCCGCCTCCTCAGTCGTCATCCATGCAGATGCACCGTTCCCACCTTTCACCCGCAGTTGCGAACAACCACGACCATCCTAGACACGAGCCTCCCTTTGGTCAGCCAGGAGGCAACTTGCCGTTGTCTTCTCAGATGCCTCCTCCACCACCCCGCGACTCCGAGTCAACACAGAAGCGCCCCCGTACAAATGCACCGACAGTGGGCGTCTCGCCCAGATCTTCTTCCCACGTAAGTCGTGCTCTTCCTCTTTCCCTGCTTCCATTATTATTTACCAAAGGGACCGCCGTGCTCACCCTCACCGTCTCGCATACTTCCTTGTCCCCCATCTACTCTAGAACGCCTACCCTCAGCCTCCTTCGTATCTTTCACAACCTCCACCCCCGCCATCTTATATCGTTCCACCACCTCACGAACAGGCTCAGCACCACCCAACACAGCACCATCCAACACAGTACCCCCCACCCTCTGGTTATCCCAATTATCCCCATATTGCGCAGAGGGGCCCTCCGCCTGCTGGATATCCTCATCAACCACCCCATCCGTCTCAATACCCCCCTATACCGCCTCCCGCAGCTGAGCACTGGCAGCAACATCCTACTGTCCCAACCCAGCCCTCCACCGCCCATGGACCACCAGTAGCCTACTCAAAGCCTGTGGCATTGGTTCCTACCCCCGTCGAACCACGGGGTTCCCACGTGGCCCGCCCAGATATGGAGAAAGCTAAACAACGGCAGGGAACAATCGCCGAGGTAAGGGTTCCCATGCGAATGCATCAGCTTGAGAACGTTCTTGTCATCTAATTAACTTCCAACTTCCTAGTTGCTACAACATTGTAATGTGCTTTATTCATTCGCCTCTAAATATGGTGCAGTGTTGTCCTCATATCTCTTTCGGCGTCTAAAGTACCTTCCTGATAGCGCAAGCACAAGCCAACGGAACAGGGGCTCAGAAGCCATCTCAAGCCGAGATAGCCGAAATGGGCCAGCGTGCCAGCGTGGTCATACGTCTTTGTGAAGAATTGAAGCGGCTTTCTCTAACGGAAGGGGAACTGGCGAAAGGCCCTGCGATCGTAGCCCCTCCTCAAGAGGAGCATCGTCCTCCTAAACGCCCATGGGAGGACTCATCTGCCGATGGCACCAGCGGTGCGGACGCGGAGGTAAGAGCATTAATGTTATTGTCCCTGTTGGGCACCTCGGTCTTTGTGCGATTTCCTAACCATCGCCTATCTCCGGCGGATAGGCGCAGGCCACCGCAGAGGCAGATATGGCGCTTATTCGTACGAAGCGTGCCACAACTGCTGGCCAGAACGGGGGACCTGGTCAGCCCAAATCAAAGTATCGTAAGCGAAGTGTGAGTAGGGCAAGTCTATACACAATGTTACCCGGAGTCTTCTGATCACCCGCTTCTTTTATTCAGCGTGCAACACCCCCAGGAAAATGTCATTCGTGTAACATACGAGAAACACCCGAGTGGAGGCGCGGACCAGATGGGGCAAGAACCCTTTGTAATGCATGTGGGCTACGTGAGTTCATACATTCTTCCATTGGCTAGTCTTTATCTTTATTCACAACCGCGGACAATAGATTACGCGAAGCTGATGCGCAAGCGCGACAAGGCGGCTGGCCCCGACGGTAAACCGCCTAGTATTAACCTTGAAACGCTTCGGGCATCAACCCGCATGGCCGACAACAGCAATCGCGATGCCAGCAATAGAAATAGCAACACCAGCAGTGGTAATAATAATAATGGCAACCACAGCGTATCTGCCAGCGGTCCTGCTGAGGGGAAGCCGCCACCATCGTCTCCGTCCCAAAAGTCTGATTCGGCACGCCCAAGTCCTGCCGTATCAAAGGCGGGGCCACCCCAATCACCGGTGTCTCCAGCAACTAGTACATATCACTCTAACCCGAGTGGTCCCGGTGTTCCGCCTCAGCAACAGTCACATGCTACCCAGATGATGCCACCACCACCTATAGCCTCAGGAACCAGTGACGCTACACCGCCGACATGGCATGCGGCGCGTGGGTATCCGGCTGAGCATGGATCGTTCATGCGTGCACATGCGCCTCCGTCACATGCCCGTGGTGCACCTCCGTGAGTATAGTCAATTGTCAGGACAATTCGTCTGTCGTCTGACGACAATGCCTGTAGGTTTCACGCGTGACCTGTGACAGGTGTCATCTATCATTCCTCAGCATGAGAAATGCCGTTTCTGCACCGTTGGTCTTTTGTCGGGGCCGCAGCCTTTCTTATTCTGCGCGCGTTCAATTGTTAACTCTTTCGTGTATCCTCGTTCGTATAATTATTTAGTGAGCACATTAACAATTCCCTTGTCCAATTGTAATGATCAGACGTGGTGTCTTGGTTGGTTGAATTGGACAAAGTTGAGTTAATCGACTTGGATCTCTATCTGACGGTTACAGTAGTAGATCAGATCGGAATGAGATCAATACAATACAGTATGGCGATCTTTGAGTCTATCCCGTGTGGTTTCTCATCCGAGATGCAGATTCGTCAAGATGCTACTCTTGAGTGTCCGCCAAAAATCAGGGAGTTAAGCAACACTCGTAGCAGACTACGCGTCACTACTAAAGAGGCTCTACGGCCACAGAATCCACTGTCTTTGTATCCTTGCAACTTAGTTAGGTCATCCTTCTGCTCCAAAGCGCGCGCCCAGTCGCCCCTATAGCTCTAGCTGACGATCGCGTGCACGCTTTCCAGTTGTGCGCTCGTAATCCACGACAGAGATCGGACGCTCGCCGTGTGGCGTGGCGCGCAGAGCGTGACGTGTGGCTGGCCAGAAGTCAAACGTAGCGGAGTGCGTCACGACCTTGATAGCATGCGAATTTACACCGCGACGATTGGTTAATCACACGGTGAGAAAATGGGTGGGGACGGGAGGGGGTGGGAAAAGAGGGGACAGGGAAACACTTACTCGGTTATCCCAAATCGCGACATCATTCAGTTGCCATTTGAACCGGACTTGAAAGTCATGGTTCTGGCTTATCTGAGCGAATAGAAACGCAAGCATTGCATCGGACTCGGCTTTTGGCACGCCCAGTATGCACCGCGTGAAGCCTATCCCATGTGGGATAGAGATGATGCGAGTACGCGCGACCCATAGGTCGGGTTTCATGGATCGGGTTAGTCGGTAAGTGACCGTGGGAACGGGGTAGAGGGAGAGTGAGTACCCACCGGGGTTGACATAGACGCTCTTCCAGCCTGTCGCGGGGTGCACACGAATCACCGGGTGGACCGTTTCGATTGGCTCGCGACGGACCGGAATGCCTGCTGCCCGCGCACCGTCTGCCTGGGCGACGGCGCTGTGTAGGGCGGACAGACCCTCGAGGTAGACCTGCAAACCCGGACTGAGCGAAGAATAGAGAGCGTAGCCCGAGCTCCAGAGCGTGTCGCCGCCGGTCTCAGGACCGGTGAGCAGCTTCAGCGAGGTGGTGCTCGGTGGCTGGAGCTCGTACGAAACGTCTGAGTGCCAGAGATCGATGCTAGGGAAAGGGTTGGAGCGCGGGGAAGAGGTGCTGTACACGACTGTTTGTTGGGGGTAAGAGTTTCAAATTTTCAGCGGCGTTTTACCCTAGCTGTTTTGGGGAGAGGACGGGGATGGAAACGAAACAAACCGTGGACCTCTTCCAAGCCTGGCTCTTTTGGGATCGGCGTAGTCGCATGTTTGTGGAGCGGACCCCAGTGACGGGCGAGGCCCAGCTGCTCATGAATATTGATGTTCTGATTTCGGAAGACTTGCGCCCCAGTTGTTCAGGTGACACGGAGGTACAGGTCCACGACGATCACTTACAAACGACGCCGCGCTCGGCAGCGAGCAGCGATCTGTAAACGCGCAATCTCTTAGTATGGCGCGCCTGATGGTAGAAAAACACGCACAACTCATCCTTTTGTGTATCTGACAGCTGATGTAAGTCAATGCCATGAAGTTCCGTCCCAATGGTAGGTGTGAGGGTGATGACTTTAGACGCCGCCGATAGGAGGTTTTTCTTCTCAGAATTTGCATACAAGCCCCTATCTATTACCTTAACCTCTTTCAGCGGCTCCCAAGAAATGTCCGGAAAGGTAGGCTAAATAGGAGTGAGCAAGTATAAGGGCTCCGAGGATGGCACGTACTTTGTACTGAGCATACTCGTATTGCTCGTTGCCATCGTCTGTAAATGAGGGGGAATAGAACGGGTTTATCAACTGTCCGTTATTTCGTTCTTGTCTCGTGGCTGTAATTGCTGCCATGGAAGATGATATCGATTCGTTGGAAAGTGTGCGTCAAGCTATATACAGTACAGAGAACCAACAAGGTGCCATAACAGGGAAAGATGGCGACATTGCACACGTGATGATGAGTGAGCTGTCCGACTTCTGAGGTGCGACATTGGCAAGAAGAAGTCGACAGTGAGTCCAAGGGTCCGGCGGTGATTTGGCGATGGGCATTCCGAGGGGCCATGGGTGTGGCAGCAAGCCCAGAAACAGGCTCTCTGAGGTTCCACAGGTGATTCAGTTTGTTGAGTAGACCAAGTATAGACCAAGTGTTGTGAGTAGAAGAGCCCAGCCAAGAACCCAGCGTGGAACCAGGTGGCAATCAGATTGGTGGCGGCCAATGGTATCCACGTGGTTCACGTGGCTGTCGGCGTGCGCGCCTCCCCTCTTCCGCATACATTTCACCACTCATCTCGTGGCGGTCTACCAGACTCTCCCTTTGTACAACCAGACGCTGATACAACGAGTTAACTATGGGTACGGTCTTTTTTTTTGACTCTTTGGGCTAGCTTATCTTCTCCGTGTAGGCGTCCCAAAGGTACGGTGTGGGTGTCATATGTCGAGCATTCCTGACCCGTTACCCCAGTTTTTCAGATATATTTCGTAAGTGAATCATCACAATATGATCGTATCTTTGCTTATGGTGATTCCCAGAGAGCGTTATCCTTTGACGTCGCAATTGATTGAGGAGAACAGCATTCCCGAGTTTGGTGCGCCGATTACCTGTCCCTCTCTTCATTTCACCCATTAACACTCCCATCAGACAACCTTTATCTTGATTTTAACGGAATTATCCACAATTGTGAGTCCTCTGCGCGCCAAAGTTCGGTTGGCTCATTGCAGCGAAGGCTCTCACCCCAATGACGAGGACGCGCACTTCCGTATGTCCGAGAACCAGATATTCACCTCTATATTCACCTACGTGGATCATCTCTTTGGGAAGATCAAGCCGAAGAAATTGTTCTTTATGGCCGTCGACGGCGTGGCTCCGCGTGCGAAGATGAACCAACAACGAAGTCGTCGTTTTCGTACGGCAAAGGAAGCGCGCGAAGTGCGGGAGAAGGCAGAACGAAAGGGCGAGAAGCTGCCGGATGAAAAGGCGTTCGACAGTAACTGCATTACTCCTGGTGTGTCTCTCCCCCGCCTCCCCCCGCGTGTTTCTCCCTCCCGCGGCCGGTCCCCTTGCCGGCTTGTGGCGTTAGCGCATAGATACTGACGAGACGCTGACGACGCTAGGCACCCATTTCATGGCAAAACTTTCTGAACAGCTACGCTACTTCGTGAACAAAAAAATCAGTGAGGACGCAAACTGGCGTGAGGTACAGGTTGTGCTGTCCGGACATGAGGTTCCCGGTGAAGGCGAACACAAGATCATGGAATATATCCGCCTTTCCAAGGCGCAGCCAGACTACAACCCGAATGTTCGCCACTGTCTCTATGGCCTTGATGCGGACCTCATCATGCTTGGCCTGCTGAGCCATGACCCACATTTTTGTTTACTTCGTGAGGAGGTCAAGTTTGGGCCTGCGGCGAGAAAGAAGAATAATGCCGGGTATGTCTGTATCTGCTGTTGCATTTCTATCGACTAACAGCTGGCTTTGTAACGCGGAAGGCTGGAGTCGATCAATTTTTACCTTTTGCATCTATCACTCATGCGCGAGTACCTGGATCTCGAGTTTCGGGACGTAGGACGCTTACTCCCGTTCGACTACAACCTCGAGCGCGTCATCGATGACTTTATTGTGCTTGCGGTGTTCATCGGCAATGACTTCCTTCCCCATTTGCCAGACTTGCATATACATGAAAATGGCTTGGAACAACTATTTGAAGTGTATATGAAGGTGTTACCTTCACTAGGTAAGAACGTGCCCGCACTCCGTCCTCCAAGCTCATCATCATTTTGGTATTAGGAGGGTATCTTAATGAGAGTGGTACCATTGACACGAAGAGGTTACAAATCATCCTGGACGACATGGTGGACTGGGATAAAGAGGTTTTCGAGAAGGAGTACGGAGATATGAACTGGTTCAAGGGCAAGCAGTCCAAACATATCAAGGATTTACAGCGGGCGAAGAAACGTAACTCGCTGGTGCTGACTCTCTCGCAACGGGAGATTTTCGATAAGGTGCAGAGATTTGTGCTACAGCAACGCGGTGTCGGTGCAAGCGGCAAGGTAGCACGGCTGGAGCTGCTGAATGACTTCCCTGCGAGAGATCGCCAGTTTATCAGCAGCCTCGCCGCCGACTTGCATCTAGAGCTCGCTTGGGACGAGTATGACGAGAACGATGAGAACATCGTGACGCTCTGCGTTCCAGGAACGCATGAGGAGCCACAAGCGGATATGGAAAATGACGATGAAGGGAATGAGGAGGAGTGGGTAAGCGATGAGGAGGATGAGGAAGCAAGGAACGCGGTGGATCGAGTGCTAGATAAGTACAGGAAAGCGAAGGTGTTGGAGAACGCGAGCGAAGACTTCGATGAGAGGTACGAGCAAGTGGTGAAAGAGAAGATGGATGAGTGGAAGCGTTCGTATTATATGGTGCGTCTGAGCCTTATAAGGCTAGGGTTGTCTCTGACTCTTTGTTTAGGGCAAGTTGGGGATTAATTATGACGACCCGGAGGAGATGGGCAAACTTGCGTATCGTTATGTGGAGGGATTGCAATGGGTGATGCACTACTACTACAGCGGCGTCGCTTCGTGGAGTTGGTTCTATGATTATCATTATGCGCCCCGGGTATCAGGTACGCCTTATTTTTCCCGTCCAATCTCCAAGCTTGTAACATTTTCTTAGATTTGAAGGGTGTTGGGGAAATGTCTTTCAGTTTCGAGCTTGGCAAACCGTTCAGACCGTTCGAGCAGTTGATGGGTGTTATGCCTGCGGCCAGTAAAGAACTATTGCCCCAAGCTTATCAGGTCAGACGATAACACATACTGCGACTCAGCTTGCTCATGAACGAGAAGGACTTGATGTGGGATCCGAATTCACCCATTCTGGACTTTTACCCTCAGGAGTTCGAGCAGGATCTGAACGGGAAAAAACAGGAATGGGAGGCCGTGGTGAAAATCCCCTTCATCAATGAGCAGAGGCTACTCCGCGCTATGCAGGGTGGGTACTACATCGACAGAAACTGCTATTTGTTCACGTTGTTTCTAGCGCGAGAGCACCAGTTGTCAGCCGAGGAAAAACGCCGCAACACGTTTGGTACAAGCTACCAGTTCAAGTACAACCCAGGCGAACCAACAGTTTACCCCTCGTCCCTACCAGGATTCTTCCCAGCGCTGGTCCATTGCACGTGTACCATGGAGCCCTTCGACTTACCTACGCTAGATGGATTGCATTTCGTCCAGGGTCTTTGCGACGGTGTTTTCCTCGGTGCTTCTGCTCTGGCAGGTTTCCCATCCTTGAAAACGCTCCCGTACACCTCGACGCTTGGCCATCACCACGTCAATATCCACGGTTCTGAGAGCCGTAACAAGTCAATTGTGATCCACATTGACAACCCGCATGAATCACAGAAGTCGGAGGACCTCGCGAGCAAGCTCCTTACGACGCGTACATTCGCGGGATGGCCGTTCTTGCAGGAAGCCATGGTTGTCGGCCTATCCGACTCGACGCTCAAGTACGAGAAAGTGAGCATCATGCCCGGCAAGCCGAGTCAGATCGTGTCAAATCCGCATACCCGACAAGGTTCAAGCTTTTGGAAAAGTAAAACGGAAAAAATTGAGGGCTTTTACTCGAGGAAATGTGGCGTCCTGACGGGTGAAATCAAGATTTTGCTTCATGTACGGCCTCTAAAGGGTGCGGATGGCTTGAAATTTTTATGTCCATTTTACGTTCTGATTATATGTTTTAGGATTGAAGCGCCTGGAGAGCGGTGCGCTCGTCAAGGACTATGAGGATGCAAGTAAGGAGTATGAGCTCGCGTTACAACTTGCCGTGCCGCAAGTTGAGTCCGAAGATCCGCGCTACGTTGAGCAAGGGCCACCATCCCTCGCCGAGGAGTTCCCAGAAGGCAGTAAGGTGTTCTTCCTTGGCGAACATGCATACGGTTTCGCTGCTCGTGTTGCCGCGACGACCGTGAATTCTCTGTCCTTTGTTCTCGCCTTTTCACCCTCAGACAAGCTCGAGAACGAGGCGTTGAAAGAGGCAGTCGCTAAAGGGACGTCCACGCCGTACCATCCATCGTTCCAGGTGGCGGAAATGCTCGCGATATCGAAGCGTGCTCTCGCGCGCGTCACATCCAGTTTCATGGTTCTCGTTACCGATGATCAGAAGGTCAACCTTGGGTTAAGCATCAAATTTGAGGGCAAGTCGATGAAGGTGCTCAGTTACTCCACCAAGTACGGAAACGTGTGGCAGTTCAGTGACCTTGCGATTGACCTGATTCGCGACTACAAGGTTCGTAAAACTTACTGATGTACGAGATAAGACGTTAATGTTCCGAGTGCAGGATAAATATCCCGAGGTATTCAGGATACTTGATCGCGGTGGCGATGGTACGCGGTTACCCTTCTCCGCTGAATGCGAATTAAAACCAAGTACAGATATGGCAAAAGCATCGACTATTTTTCCCTCCGAGGATGACCCCGATGCCAAGGCCAAAGAGATACGGGCGTGGCTCGCGACCAAGGGCGTACGCGATTTTGAACCAGTGCCACTGCACTGTGACCAATTGGACAAGGTTCATTCCCGAGTTATCTGAGTATGAGTGGGAAACTGACGATCTCCACAGGGAATAGTCAAAGAGATTGAACAATTGACTGACGAGTTCAATAAAGGGAGATCGCCGTCCAATTACAAGCGCGCAATGGTGAAAAACGTTCCTCGGCGGGCAGTGGTCAAGCCGGAGCACGCAGTTTACAGGTTGCAGAATCAGAGGTTCGACCTCGGCGACCGGGTCGTTATGGTACAAGAGAGTGGCAGTGTGCCGCTAGCTGCAAGGGGTGTCGTGATTGGCCTAAACACAAAGAATATAGATGTCGTCTGGGATGTACCGTTCATCTCGGGGACGACGCTCAACAACCGCTGCTCGCAATACCGAGGATCCACAATTGAGTTCAATGCATGTCTCAACCTAACGAACCGACAATTCACGTCGACCGTCAACTCAAGCGCACAACCACCACCACCACCACCACCACCATCGACGGCGAACGGACAGCCCAGGCAGCGGTTTGGCTTACAGCCTCCTAGCTCGGGTCCAGGGGGCCAACGAATGCAGTCTGGTGCTTGGGGCCCCGGCCCCACGCGAGGTTTGTTGTTCAAGTTTACACAGTTCTGAAGGAGTCTGATGACAGCTCAGCAGCTCCGGTCCAATACACATCATGACAAATCCCAATCGTGGGCGAGGGGCGCACATGTCAATGGACATACCTCACAGCCTAACGGCGCGGCGCGGAGGCCAGCCCCGGGAACCAGCACAGACGATCAAGACTCAGATACTCCGCGGGGTTGGGGCAGTGGATACCACCACCAGGATCGTAGACCGCCTGTTCCACCGCGAGGCGGATTTAGAGGACGGGCATTTCCGAACCACGGCGGGTTCAGGGGCGCATATCGTGGGCGAGGATACAGTGCGGCACCAGCGCTGTCATCATGAGACGATGTGGAGTTACAGTGGTTATTTCTTGTTTGTTCGGTTAGTATTTTGGTAGTCCTGTGTGTAGTCTTGTGTGTTTTTCCTTATTTCACCGCTCCTTATCTTTCGCTCTTTCGTGTCGCGTTGCCTGTATCAAGTAGACTGTTTTTCCTGAGTCTTACTGTCTCTTGGTCCACTCTGAAAGACTGGCTGGGATGGCAGAGATACATGATCAGTTTGACACCATCTTAATCCTGGATTTTGGGTCGCAGGTCAGTTATGTTGTCGTCCTGGCATACCAATCTTAGCATTTGGGTGCACAGTACAGCCATCTGATCACTCGGAGGTGTCGAGAGCTCAATGTATATGCCGAGCTCATGCCATGTACTCAGAAGATTAAGGACCTCGGATGGAAGCCGAGCGGTGCGCTCTCTTGATCTTTCTACCACCGTCGAACTCCTTATCGCCTTCTTCGCAGGTGTCATCCTCTCTGGCTCCCCGTACTCAGTCTATGACCAAGATTCCCCCCACGTTGATCCCGACGTCTTTGAGCTTGATGTACCGATTCTTGGGATCTGCTTTGGCCTACAGGTGTGTGACTCGATCGCCTCTTGGACTCGGATAAACGGCCTGCCCAGGAAATCGCGTGGAACCTCGGAGGCACGGTTGCAAAGTGCGACCACCGTGAATACGGCTCTGCGCGCATACAGATCAACAAGCTTGGGAGCGACCAATCGTCTGTCGATGCCCTGTTCGAAGGGCTGGGCGACGCCATGGAGGTGCGCGCGATGAGTTTATACGTCGATTCGCAGTCCAGCCGCTGATGGTGGGTTTCTAAAGGTGTGGATGTCTCACGGCGATCAGCTCGCTGCGCCACCTCCAGACTTTCATATCATCGGTCATACAAAGTCCGCCCCCTATGCTGCCATAGCGCATAACGCGAAACCGCTTTATGGTATTCAATTTCACCCCGAGGTGACGCACTCCCCGCGCGGGAAGGAGGTCATCTCCCGCTTCGTACGCAATATCTGCGGCTGCAAACCCGACTGGACTATGGTGCATATATATTTATTTATCTATGCGCTGGCCCGTATTGGGGATATGAGCACTTACAATGACGCCCCCATCGTCGTAGGAAGAATTCGTGGGGAAGGAAATTGCTCGCATCCGCGAAATCTGCGGTGAAAGAGGTCGGGTTATAGGTGCCGTCAGCGGCGGTGTCGATAGCACGGTCGCTGCGAAACTGATGCACGAAGCCATTGGCGACAGGTGCGTTCTTCCATGGCGCGCAGCGCGCTCTCGCACCATCGTTTTCTCATACAACGCCCCTTAGATTCCACGCCATCATGGTCGATAACGGCGTGCTCCGCCGCGACGAGGCGGCGCAGGTGAACGAGAGGCTCAACAAGGACCTCGGCGTGAACCTGACCATCGTCGATGCGTCGGACCTCTTCCTCTCCCGCCTGGAGGGCGTCGAGGACCCAGAGCAGAAGCGCAAGATCATCGGGAACACGTTCATCAACGTGTTCGAGGCGGAGGCCACCAAGCTCGATTCGGCCGAGACGGACAAGGGCAAGATCGAGTGGCTGCTCCAGGGAACGCTCTACCCGGACGTGATCGAGAGCATCAGCTTCAAGGGCCCGAGCGCGACGATCAAGACGCACCACAACGTCGGGGGCCTGCTTGAGGACATGCGACTCAAGCTGATCGAACCCCTTCGCGAGCTCTTCAAAGGTCCGGCGTTGTTACACGCATCCGTCTCTGCCTACTGCTAATAAATGCTACCCCAATCCCATTCCCATCACACCTCTCTCTCACACAGACGAGGTACGCGCGCTCGGCCGACTGCTTTCCATCCCTGCGTCTCTCGTGCAGCGCCATCCCTTCCCAGGCCCGGGCCTCGCGATCCGCATCCTAGGTCCAGTTACGCGTGCGCAGGTCCAGATACTGCAGCAAGCGGACGCGATCTACCTCGAGGAGATCCGCGCTGCGGGGCTGTACGAGCGCATCAGCCAGGCGTTCGCGGTGCTGTTGCCTGTGCGCGCCGTCGGTGTCATGGGCGACCGGCGCACGTACGAGCAGGTGATTGCACTCCGCGCAGTGCAGTCAGAGGACTTTATGACCGCCGACTGGTTCGTGTTCCCGCCCGATGTCTTGCGCCGCATCTCGTCCCGCATCACAAACGAGATTGCGGGCATCAATCGCGTCACGTACGACATCACGTCAAAGCCGCCTGGCGTACGTCCGATTCTCTCTTATCTCATTCTTCTCGAAGTGCCTCCTCACCTTCCCGAGACGGGGCGCACTAATCTTAACCATTTCCTGTTATCCAGACTGTCGAGTGGCTCTAAGCTGCGATTGTGCCATAAAGAAATGTGGCGCATTCCGTATTAATGTGTAATTTAGTCGGAGACGGGCGACGTAAATGAGGGGTGGAACAAAAAGATGATGTTAAAATACAGTAGAAATTGCGTGCGCGGGTTCGATGCGCTCTAGTCGGAGTCACGGTTGCGTTGTAGAGTGAACAGAGTATGCAATAGCAATTACACCCGAGAGCGGATACCAGAATGCAAAAGAGTGCAAGTGCGAGGTCAGAGGCGGTGATGGCCGTGTAGGGGTGGACAACGGAGTCAGCGGGGGTCGAAACTCGTCGGAAGTGTATCACGCAGGCGTTCGACGAGCGGGGTACCGCTGAACACTTCCGTGAGCACTTCCTTGACGTCTTCAACATACACAAAGCGAATGCCCGTCTTGACGCTCTCCGGCACGTTCTCCTCGATGTCCGCGCGATTCGCCGCAGGCGCCAAGATCGTCTTGATGCCCGCCCGATGCGCCGCCAGTATCTTCTCCTTGAGCCCGCCGACGGGAGGACTTGACCTACGAGAGAGATCTCGCCGGTCATGGCGATGTCAGGACTGATCGGCGTCTTCGTGAAGAGCGAGACGAATGCGGAGAGCAGCGCCGTGCCCGCGCTCGGGCCCTCCTTGCCGATGCTGCCCTCAGGCATGTGAACGTGCACGTCGAGGTCGTTAAGGATCATGGCTGAAGCGTCTTTCGTCACGCCAAGCGCGTGAGCGTTCGCCTTGGTCCAGCTCAGTGCGATTTGCGCGCTCTCGCGGATGACTTCGCCCAGTTTGCCCGTCAGCTGCAAACCGCCCTTGCCTGGCATTATCTACAGCGCCTTCATGTTCGTGGGTGTGGAAAAACAGTTCGAGGCTGGAAAAACTCACAGTTGCTTCGATGGGCATAACGGCACCGGAGCCGTTCCCGAGATAGCCTAGACCTGTGCTGACACCTGCGGGAGGCGGACGTACGTACATTCTATCTTTATGGTAGACTGGCGGGCCGACATAATCTTTCAGATTCTCGGGGTGATGCGGATGTGCACGCTGTCAGGCACCTTGAATGGTTTACGCTTTTCGGTGGTGACTTTTTTCTCGATGTTCGATGTCTCGGCAGAGACATGCGGAGTGGTAGTTTCAGGCGCAACGGGTCCATCCACTAGGGGATCCTGCGCTGGGACAGCGTTGTCGGCGGTACTGGTCGAGGCAGGTTGGGCCTCCGTCTCCGGGAAAGCGTCTTCGCCAAGGTCCTCAACGATCTTTAACGATGCCTTGCGGTAGATTTTGTCAATGTGCTTCTTGAGATTCCGTACTCCACTTTCGCGGCAGTAGTACTTGATGAGTACGTCGACGGAGCAGGGTCCAGCACAACGTCTGTGTCCTTGAGTCCGGAAGCTTCTTTTGCCTGAGGGCCGAGATACCTCTCTGCAATCATTGACTTCTCTTCCGAGACGTAGCCCGAGACTTCGATGACTTCCATTCGGTCGAGGAGGGGCGCAGGGATTGTATCGAGTATATTGGCTAGATAACTGTAAGCATCGAATCGACGACAAAGGCACAAAGGCAATACCTGTACAGACGAAAAGGACGCGCGAGAGGTCGACAGGAACATCCATACTAAGCATGTAGGTAAGTCTGAGTCCCCGTACAGAAATGCGGCACGTACTAGTGATCCAAGAATGCGTTATTCTGTTCTGGGTCTAGCATCTCCAAGAGTGCGCTTGCAGGGTCACCGTTGATGCCACGTCCGACTTTGTCCACTTCGTCAATTAGGACAAGCGGATTCTCCGTACCAACGCGCTTGAGGGCCTGAATAATCTTACCCGGGAGGGCACTATTTCCACATCGGTATAGGCTAAAAAAGGGGGGCTGGTGGACATACCCGACATAAGTCCTCCGATGACCCTTGATCTCTGCAACATCCGTCAATCCGCCCACGGAAAACCTGAAGAACTGCCGCTCGAGGGCCGAGCAATTGACTTGCCGATAGATGTCTTGCCAACACCTGGCGGACCAACCAGGCAAATGATCTTGCCCTCCACGTCCCACGTAACTTCCCGACAGCCAAAAACTCCAGTATGCGGTCCTTGACGTCTTTCAACCCGTAATGATCCTCGTCCAAACCTTCTTGGCATTTGTGATCGAGTAGTTCTCAGGTGAGTGCTGACCCCAGGGAATCTGCGTGAGCCAGTCGAGGTAGTTTCGCGTGACATTCGCCTCGGACGCTGCTGGTTCGAGGTGGGTGAGTTTCGCAAGTTCCTCATCAAACACACGTTTGACGGGCTCTGGCATGGCAAGCTGCGCTGCACGGGCTTTGAGCTTCTCGATAAGCTTGTCCTTGCCATCACTTTCCATCCCGAGCTCTTTTTTGATACCCTTTAGCTGCTCCATAAGGTAGTACTCGCGCTGGCGCTTTGCAATCTTGCTATCGACATCACGCGAAAGCTTGGACTGAAGCTGGGCGTTGATTAACTCCTTTTTGAGAACAAGAAGTGCTTTACGGAGGCGGTCTTCGACGACGAGGGACTCCAGAACGTCTTGAAGTTCCCCAACTTCACCAGTGGAGACTGCGGCAGCAAAATCTGCGAGCTTGTCGGGCTCATCAAACACATTGGTCGCGACCTGGTTGATGGAAAATTGGTAATTGATCGCGGAAGAGGGATTGAGCTGGGCAATGTCTTTGAAAACTGAAACATCTCGGACATGAAGGCACGTATGTATTGGTCGTCCTTGTTGTAGGCCGCGTGAGGAGGTTTGTGATGTTCACGATCGAGACGTTATAATCCTGGAGGAAGGAATCTGGAGAGGTGCTGAAAAAGAATCTGTAAGTTAAAATTTGGAGATCACTGCATAGAGTGATGGCGCACCTGGATGACGCTTGGCATGGTCCACAGATAGCTCAGGGTCTGTCGGCTGAGGAGAAGGTGTGCAGTCGGCAATTGCTCTTGATCAGAAAAGGACCGGTGAATCAACGTCCTCCAGCTGAACCGTGGACAGCTAGAGCTACCGGCTTTGACGAGATCGGTAATCTTAATCCGGCGGTGGGGGTAAAGAACAGCTGTCAAGCCTTCCTCTTTCTCATCCTCTCTCCCAGGCCCGCTGCGGCGGCAACACGCTAGTGATCTGGGCAAATACACCGACGGGGTGAACGGAGCTAATGTCAGTGATGACGTCCGAGTCTGCCTGTTCGTCTTTCAGGAGGAAGGCGCCTAAGTAGGGCTGGCCGCGCTTCATCATTTCTTTTACAGCGGCGACAACATGGGGATTACGAATGACGACTGCCTTATAGAAACCAGGGAATAAAGGTCTTCGAGCTATGGGAAGAGCGAGTACTTGTGGGTAATTTTCGGGGATGGATTGACGGGAAATGGAGGTTGAAGGTGGGGGGGAAGAGTCTGCGGTGGAGGAGACGGTGGGTCTGAACTATCTGGATTATCTCCACCAGGAGATGAAGGGGAGGACGGAGGAGGTGAGCCTGCGGAAGAGCTTCCAGCGTCATTTGGGGAGCCATCGAGCCGCACGGGCTCGGAGAGAAGGTTGTGCCCTCTCAGCAAGGGCTGGGCACCAGGCCATGACTGTTGACGAGGGAAGGAAGGGAGTACCTGTGAGTAAGAGCGCACATTCTTTAGATGTTGTGGGATGAAGAGGGAACGTAGAGAGGAGTAGGCGAGTCCCCTGGCTGGCGAGAGACGCAGGCAGGCCGGGAATGGCTGTCGGGAACATCGCCGTGACTGTCGCTGAAAATGCAAACACGCGTCGGCGTCCATCCTCGGCCCGGTCTCTCCTGCTCTTTTGACCGCTCCTCATAGCCTCATCCGATCTTTGCCTTAATGGCCAAGTCCGCGGCCCTCATTCAGAGCAACTCTCAAGTATATCGCGTGTATTCCCGCCGTTTGGCTAATCCCGCAGACCAAGACATCTTTATTGTCGCCGCAAACAAGCTTACTGCCTTCTGTCCGACTCGCGGGCGTACTACACCGAGGCACAACGATCGGTGCGTCATCGACAACTCGTCTACGCATCAGACTTCCCTTTTTACTTGTGGTTACTCTTGTAGATTCTTGTACTCACGTCGGTCTTTGATTTAGATAGTTTGATGTTCTCGAGGTGAAGGCGTAACATCCCAAATCACATTGCTCAATCTGAAGGCTCTTGCATAGATTGCGCGTAACTCTCTGAAGAATGTTGCGCCTAGTGTGTTCAGCAAGCCCGGTATCCTGGATAGATCCGCTATCCCACCCGACAAGGCCTCGCTCTTCGACGCCTTCGATAAACTTGCCAACAGTGTAACACCATATATATCGCTCTTTGCTGACGAGTCCCTGAAAAGTAAACGATGTCTCTTGGTCCTAGAGTATGTCCAATATGCTCACCTCGAATCATAAGACAGACTGGTTTCGTTTCTGTCGTCCATTGGCGTTTCGCTGCCACGAGAAGTTACAAACGTACCACCTCCTAACCCACCGAACCAGATATGTGCCACCCATCGACAGGGAATCAGGCTGATCTGCCTGTATCCCAAGACGAAACGGCTTCTCCGATAGAGCCGCGTCACCAGATATTGTGGACTTGACATTGGGTTCACCTTCAACTCTAAAGGGTCCCACGGCGCTCCCAACTCCTGCCCCGGGTCGAGTACCATCTCCAGAGGCAAAAGGCAATGACAGCGGGGCTGTTGCTCAACCAACCTCAAGCCGGCAGGCCACACAATCTCCAGTCGG
This sequence comes from Russula vinacea, assembly GCA_022376525.1. Taxonomy (NCBI): domain Eukaryota; kingdom Fungi; phylum Basidiomycota; class Agaricomycetes; order Russulales; family Russulaceae; genus Russula; species Russula vinacea. Next base: position 614 of record WTXL01000104.1, on the reverse strand, counting down.
TGAGTCTCATCGCCTCTCTCCACCATCGCAAGCACCTGTGTTGGGGATGTGGTCAATCCGGCTCTCGTGGAGCCTAATCGAACCCTTCGTATTCCCGCCCCTTCGTTAACCACGTCACCTGCATCGTCGTCTCTTCAAGCCCAATCCTCTTCCCTTGTCACCGTTCCCGGACTAGTGCCTCAATCATCCCAGAAAATCCCGGAAAATACCTCTGTCACGCTATCACCCGCGTCTTCCAACTTGACATCCGGAATCTCCAGTCCATACCACCGTCTCTCGTATCCACAGAGCAGGTCAAGGTTGCGCAAGTCTTACAGAGTATTCCTCCTCCTCAGGGTCAGACGCCTATACACATTTCAGCTTCGGTTCCCGTTTTCTCTACGTCTTCTGGCCAAAATGAGCCGAAACCACCGCGTAGGCGACAATCTGCTGGGCTTGATTTTTTGCAGCTGGATTTGCAGGTTGCACGCGAAAAGAAATTGAGGGCGGTTAACTGGCCTCTGTGTCACAGCATCCAGCCACTACTACCCAGGCATCTTCAGGAGCTGTGCCCTCGCCTTCCACAAAAGTCAACCCTGCTGCGACCACATCGCCGACGTCAGTTACAACCGATG